>JAJIBD010024119.1:32500-64451 GCA_021461705.1 Cryptotis parvus
ATGGTAATCTTCATGGAGAGCCATTTGTGAGCAACTTTCATGACTTCATTTTTTCCTTACTGTGCATAGTATTCCATTGTGTATATTTACCATACTTTCATCATCCAGTCGTCTGTTCTCAGGCAATTAGATTGTTTTCAGTTTCTGGCTATTGTGAATGGTCAGTGGCACTATTTGAAGAAAGACACCATCCATATCAGAATATACTTCAGCTCATCAGGTTCACATTATTTTTTTTCAGCCCCAGGTTATGCTATTTATATCAACAACCTATCCCCCAGGCCTCTATAATCTTCAAAATAGAGAAATGTCCAGTTTGCCAACAGTAGTTGAATATGCTACCTCTAGACTAGAACTGAGTATTGAAAGTAGTTAAAGGTATATACATGATTATGCCTCAATGTATGTAATGCAAACTACAATGTGCAAAGTGGAGAGAGAGAGAGAGAGAGAGAGAGACAGAAGAAAAGTGGCACAGAGGCAGACAGAGGTGTGGGGAGAGAAACTGGGGATGTGGTGGTGTAAATGTGCAGTAATGGAGGGATGGGTGCTAGAAGACTATATTATTGAAACCCAGTCATGAAAAGCTTTGCAATGGTCTATCTCATGGTGATAGTAAATGTTAAAACATCCTGAGAATTTCTTTTCCTTCTAAACAATATGTGACTGAAGCTAAATCATGAACAACTTTGTAAAGATCTGCTGGAGATTTAAGAAAGAATTTTTTAAGTCCTCACATTTTTTAATATTCCTAAGAGGAGCAAGCTAAGGTCCAAGCTAACAAAGCAGTGCAGAGCAGTGATAAAGGAAGACCTCAAAGAGAGAAGTGCAGAAATACTGGAAGTGCAGCAGAAGCCAGGAAAAGCATTCGCAACACCCGCCAGTCTTTCGCAAACTATAAGACAAAATGACTGCCCTCCGACTTCCTAATGGATTTATCACATCTTCCAGAAAGGTAATTGAGAAGATTATCCATGACTTCTACTCAGATCTCTTTGATAGTCCAGTCCACCAGCCCACATACCAAATTCCGCAGGATGGATGTGTCATTCCCAATGTCCTCCCTTCTGAAGTCCAACATGTCATTTTGTCGGTGAAGAATGGAACAGCACCAGGCCCAGAGAAAGTCAGACCTGAACACCTCAAGAATCTGTCATCAATATTCATAAATACACTGGCTAGGCTCTTCACACTCTACCAATATGAATGCAAGGTACCCTCCCAATGGAAAAGCAGCAGGAGAGTTCGACTGTTCAAGAAGGGAGACATTCACGACATCGGCAACTATCACCCCATATGCCTGTTGTCCATCATCTACAAACTGTTCCCTTATGTCATCCTGAAAATGATTGGCAGAACATTAGATGAAGGAAAATCATGCGAGCTAACTGGCTTCAAAAAAATATTCAGCACAATATACCATATCTGTTGCAGGACACCTAAAAGCCTAGGCCTCTGCATCTGCCCTGGATTGCCTCCTGCCGGTCACTTCATAGATAGGGGATAGTCTGAATGCGGCAGTCTTATCTGACCATGTACTCTGTACTGGCTGGTATAAATATTCTCTCATGCTACCACAATCATCGTGGGACTAGCTAGATCTTACCAGCATATTTGCCTGGCCACGTTCGATCTCTAAGTAATTAGAGCAGAGAGAAATGCTGTTTGCCTCCAAGCAAGCAAGCATGGCTCCCTGATAATTCAAAGGCAACTAAAATACAAAACTACTGTGAAGTAGACGAGACTCTTGTGAAGGCTTGGAGAAATATTTAACTGGCATTAGCATTAGTCTTTGGTACAGAGACATGCCATCTCAGAAACCCCTTCTCTACCCTATAAAGGCAATTCCAGGCAGATTTTGATTTAAGATATTAGGTGAGGTTCTGGGAGAAATTACCTGAGGGCATTTGATCCTTCCTGCTAGGGGAAGTTACATTTAGCTTATAGCTTCTCCCAGCTCTGCTAGGAGGCTTTTAATTAGCTCTGGGTCCTTGTAAATAGCCTGATGGTCTCCTGAAGTTGCTACATTTCTATAAAGCTATTTTCCTGTTTTCACTCTAGATAGCCCAGCCCAGAATGGGGAGTTTGGGTGGATTTCTATCTATAAGATAAGCTGCAAGAAGAAAGAAGCTCTCTCTCTCTCTCTCTCTCTCTCTCTCTCTCTCTCTCTCTCTCTCTCTCTCTCTCTCTTTCCCCTTTTTGCCATTTTGGCTTCCCTTGGTGTTTTGCTTCTCCGTCCTCTCCATTTTCTGTTGGGCCTCAACATGTGGTGGCAGCCATCTTGGCCTACACCTGGCTGGGGCCTAGCTGGGAACCCAGAGTCCGGAGGTTTTCCCCTACTCTTGGATTGTATATTGGAACCTGTGATAGTAAAGCCCTTTTAAAATTGTATCGGATTCCTGAGTCTTTATCCATTTCCCACTGGCTCGAGGTAGAAGGGAACTCGGTTCCGATACTGTCAGAGACCCGGCTCCGCTCCCGACATCTGACATCCCTGGGTGGGCACGACCCACAAACCTTTCGGTTAACAGCAGAAGGGTGGAATTACAGGTCCTTCATTGACCACTACTGTGCATACAAATTATAAATCTGCTTAACAATTGGAACTCGCCACCCTGATACATTTACTATCCCATGTATCTGGCCCATGTAATGTGGTGAGTGATTCTGCACATGTTGTTGGTTTATTTCCTGGAATTGTCACTGCTTCTTTAAATGCCCATAATGCTAAAATTCAGGAGCTGCTCCATAAACTAGAAGATCTCCTCCAATAAAGAACATTCCCTATATACATCTCCCACATCTGTTCTCACAGCTGACTCCCGACCGATGGTTCGAGGAAATGAAGCAGCAGATCTCTTGGCAGCACCAGTATTTAAATCAGCTGAGGGAAGAGCACCAGATTCTACATACAAATGCCCGCCGCCTTCATGTACACCATGGCATCCCATGGAGACAAGCTAGACAAATTGTCCGCAACTGTTCTGTCTGTGCTCCTTTACATTGTATATCTCATGTGGCAGGAGCAAATCCTCGAGGTTTACAGGCAAACTAATTGTGGCAGATGGATATAACTCATACTAACTTATTTCCCAACAAACCTTTTCTTCATGTGGTCATTGATACATATTCTCGGTTCATATGGGCTGTTCCTATGATGTCTGAAAGAGCTAATTCTGTTTGTTTATTTTTACTCCAGTGCTTCTCCGTCATGGGTGTTTCCCGGTATGGGTATGGAGAACACCATAAAACATACCATAAAAACAGATAACGGTCCTGCTTACAACAGCAAAACCTTCAAATCCTTTTGCGAGGAATGGCAGATCAAACGCAATACAGGAATTCCATATAATCCACAAGGACAAGGAATTGTTGAACGTGCTCACAGAACGCTTAAAACTCAGTTATTAAAGCAACGAAAAACAAGTATGCCTCCAATGGATTCTTTATCTTTAACATTATTTACCTTAAATTTCATAAATATACCTCAAGGAGATCCCTATACCAGCGGCTGAACGTCACTTTCAAGAAGATATGCAAACTCAAAAAGAGTCAATTCGCCTATCTTGGTGAAAATTGATGATAAATGGATGGCAGGTCACCTTCTCATTTGGGAAAGAGGTTATGCTTTCATTTCTACAGATGATAACGCTGCCAAGAAACTCTGGGTTCCTCTGCGACTTGTTAAGACTAGAATTCTCCAAGAATCAGAAAACAACTAATTCTTTCAATATAAAGTCTTAAATTTTAAATTGCAAGTTGTTGTTTAAACCTCCTGGATTGGTTCATTTTAATAATAATTATCTTGCTTTGCAGCCTGTTGAACATGGTCTATCTTAAATAACAATAATTTTTGCCTTGCAGCCTGCTGATCTTGGTTCATCCTTAATAAAAATAACTTTGCATTGCAGCCTTTTGATTGTTAATGCTTTAAGTGGAGATAACCCCTTTCTTTCTTAAAAAAAAAACTGCCTTGGAGTGAGTTTAAAGGTAAAAGCACCTAAATAACCCTCCAAAAGAAGGTACCATAAAAAAAATATATATATATATTTTTCTAAGTGTTTAATATGTAAGTGTCTTAATGTTTCCTTGCTGCTTTAAAGTGTGTAAAGGTGGGGCTGGAGCAATAGCCCAGCGGGTAGGGCGTTTGTCTTGCATGGCGGCCGGCCTGTACCGCCTGGGTTCGATCCCGCATCCCATATGGTCCCCTGAGCATCGCCAGGAGTGGTTCCTGAGTGCAGAGCCAGGAGTAACCCCTGAGCATCGCTAGGTGTGACCCAAAAAAGCAAAAAATAAATAAATAAATAAATAAAAATAAAGTGTGTAAAGGTGAAAGCACCTAAATGAATAACCCCAAAGGATGTATAAAAATGACTAATGAAGAAGTTTTTTAAGGTTTTGAAGAAAAAAAAGACTGCAGTGTATGATGTTCAGTGTCAAGATTTTAGAAATAAGTTCTCTAATGTTTTGTTTAAAGGTAAAAAATAAAAAAATAAAAAAATGAAAAAGGAGAAAAAAGGGTGAACTCCAAGTATAGTGCTTAATATCAAACAACTAATAAAAATTTTAATGCTTTTGTTCAGAAATTTAGAGGAAAAGAACTTGGCTGCTGCAGATTCCTTCTATGATGCTTGAGGCTTTGGACTCTAATCACAGTGCTCATTACAAAAAAGTTTGCTAAATCAATGAAAAATTGTTTTTCTAATGATTCCGTTCACGGGATAAGATATTGGAATGAAGTAAACTTGCACTACAGTGCTCAATACTCCAAGGCTCCTAAATCAGTGCTCACTAAAAATTTAATAATTTGCAAAAATATTTTTTCCTCTTGTTTCCTTTCACAAGGTGTTGAAGTATCTTCATGTTATTAAATTCCTGCCAAAGCCTTAAAATTAATTTGTGATTAATCTCGAAAAGTGTTTTTGTCTCACCTAAAATTAAGCTACAGGTACAATTACAGGTGCCAGTGTTCCCTTGCTGAAGAAGCCTTGCAAGATGCCTATACCACTAATCCAGACACCCATTCCAGTGCTCTAGACTCTTGTTCCAGTGTTCCTGAGACCTGATCCAGTGTTCCTGACAATTCAACAAGTTCCTGATCGCTGCTCTCCAGAGACTCATATTCATATGATCACCACTATTGCTATTCAGAAGTAGCCCCACAGACTTTGTTCCAGACACCTGACTTTACATAAAATATGGCAAATTGACTCTCACAAATTATGGACAGTGCAAACTATAGTCCGTTAAAATCAGACAGCTAGAAACACTTTGTCATGAACTTTGCTTTGGGTTCAAACACAAGTTAGGATCCTAAAGTAACATGTATTATCATTTTGTAATTGGAATTGTTTTTTCTTATCTTAATTTTCTATATGTTACTAAATATTTTGTACTTTTTCAATTTTGCATAGTAAACTAATCAGGGGGAATTGTTGCAGGACACCTAAAAGCCTCGTGCTCTGCATCTGCCCTGGATTGCCTCCCTGCACATCATTTCATAGATAGGGGGTAGTCTGAATGTGGCAGTCTTATCTGACCATGTATTCTGTACTGGCTGGTATGAATATTCTCTCATGCTACCACAATCATCATGGGACTAGCTAGATCTTACCAGCATATTTGCCTGGCCACGTTGGATCTCTAAGTAAATAGAGCAGAGAGAAATGCTGTTTGCCTCCAAGCAAACAAGCATGGCTCCCCTGATAACTCAAAGGCAACTAAAATACAAAACTACTGTGAAGTAGACGAGACTCTTGTGAAGGCTTGGAGAAATATTTAACTGGCATTAGCATTAGTCTTTGGTACAGAGACATGCCATCTCAGAAACCCCCTTCTCTACCCTATAAAGGCAATTCTAGGCAGATCTTGGCTCAAGACATTAGGTGAGGTGCTGGGAGAAATTACCTGAGGGCATTTGATGCTTCTTGCCAGGGGAAGTTACATTTAGCTTATAGCTTCTCCCAGCTCTGCTAGGAGGCTTTTAATTAGCTCTGGGTCCTTGTAAATAGCCCGATGGTCTCCTGAAGTTGCTATATTTCTATAAAGCTATTTGCCTGTTTTCATCTCTAGATAGCCCAGCCCAGAATGGGCTGGGCTGGGGAGTTTGGGTGGATTTCTAGCTATAAGATAAGCTGCAAGAAGAAAGAAGCTTTCTCTCTCTCTCTCTCTCTTTCTCTCTCTCTCTCTTTCTCTCTCTCTTTTTTTCCCCCTTTTGCCATTTTGGCTTCCCTTGGTGTTTTGCTTCTCTGTCCTCTCCGTTTTCTGTTGGGCCTCAACATGTGGTGGCAGCCATCTTGGCCTACACCTGGCTGGGGCCTAGCTGGGAACCCAGAGTCCGGAGGTTTTCCCCGCTCTTGGATTGTATATTGGAACCTGTGATAGTAAAGCCCTTTTAAAACTGTATCGGATTCCTGAGTCTTCATCCATTCCCCGCTGGCTTCTGAGGTAGAAGGGAACTTCGCTTCCCGACACTGTCGGGGACCCTGGCGGTGCTCCCCGACACATATCCACACGGTAAACAAGCTCACTGAGGTTTGTAGGTAGTTCAAGATGCCGCTCTGTCTTATGTTCATTGATTTAAAGAAAGCCTTTGATTCTGTTGAGACTGAAGCTGTCAGCAAAGTCCTAGCCAAACAGGGCGTTCAAACCCAATACATCAAGATCCTTTCGTGAGCTGTATTACAGATTCACCACCAGGATCTCACCATTCTACAAGGAAGTGCTCATTGATGTCAAAGTTAGTTTGTCAGGTGATACCAGTTCATTAAACTTTTCAGGGCCACCTCGAGAACATCATGCGATAATTATAATGGAAGGAATGGGAGTGAAGATAGATGGTCTGCAACTACACCCACCTCCGCTTCGCTGATGACATAATTCTTATAACACCAAATA
Organism: Cryptotis parvus; assembly: GCA_021461705.1. Lineage (NCBI taxonomy): Eukaryota > Metazoa > Chordata > Mammalia > Eulipotyphla > Soricidae > Cryptotis > Cryptotis parvus. Next base: position 39,398 of record JAJIBD010024119.1, read on the forward strand.
TTAGCCAAGCGGCACAAATGCTGGCTGACTTTGACTGAGAATGTGGAAATATAAGTCTACAGCTGAATCTCGACAAAATTATTTTCATGAAAAGTGAACTAGTTCCAGAGGCCCCCATTCACTCTCAATGGAACAAACATCTCTGAATGCAGCAGTTATGTGTACCTAGGTCGAGAACTCAACATGATGAACGACCTAAAACCTGAGCTGTGCAGGAGGAAGAGAGCGGCATGGAATGCCTTCAAGAGCATTGAAGAAATAGCTAAAAGGACAAAGAACCTCCAGCTCCAGGCACATCTCTTTGCCTCCACCATTCTTCCTGCATTAACATATGCCTCAGAGACCTGGGCCCTACGTAAGCAGGAAGAGAATGCTATCCGGTCTCCCAAAGAGGAATCAAAAGAGCTATGCTTGGAATATCATGCCTCACAAAGTGAAAGAAGGAATCCAGAGTTGCGACCTCCATCAACGCTCCAGCGTCAAGGATGCTGTCTTATTTGCCAATGCATTGAAAATCAGATTGGCTGGACATGTAATGCGATTTGGAGAAGACCACTGGACTAGAGCTGTTACACACACTGGATCCCACGGATTTCAAAAAATCACCTTGCCACTCACCTACAAGATGGTCAGACTTCTTCGTCAAGACCCTAAAGGAACGGTTTGAGACTCTTCATATTCCTGAAGCAACTAGATGCCATTGGGTTACACTGGCACGTGATAGGTCAAAGGAAATGTTACTGGTGCTCGCTAGAGGAAATTGATGAACACAGCGATGTCAAGTGATCAAGTGATCAATAGGAACATAATAGATCTCAGTTCCATGACTTGAACAAATGGCTTAAGGCTCTTCATGTTTCTCAAGCGAGAAGATGCCTTTGGGCTACACTAGCACGTGGCAGGGATGAATGGAGACTTTACTGATGCCCACTTGAGCAAATCGATAAACCAGGGGAAGACAAGTGAAAGGAACATAAGGCTTTTTGTTTGTTTTTGTTTTAGGTCATATCTGGCAGTGCTTAAGACTTCTTGTTCTGTTCTCGGCAATAACTCCTGGCACTGCCAAGTTCATGGCACCACCTTTGTGGTGCCAAGGAGTAAGTCAAAGCTGGTAGAATGCAAGGTAAGCGCTTTATTCATTGAACTATTTCTTTAGCCCCATGGAAAAAAAGCTTTGGAGGACAAAAATGAATCTTTATTATTTATCTCTCCTCAATTATGTGATTTCATAGCATTGAATGTGATTTAATGAATGTTTCCTGAATGGTATCTCTTAAAACTTACAGAGATAACTGAATAATCCAAAATACATACTTTCAACAATTTCAAAGGTTTTTTGTTTTTTACTTTTTGGGTCACACCCAGTGATACACAGGGGTTACTACTGGCTCTTCACTCAGAAATTACTCCTGGTGCTGCCTCTGGGGACCATATGGGGTTTCGGGATTGAACCTGGGTCAGCCGCATGCAAGGCAAGCACCCTTACCAGCTGTGCTATCACCCTGGCCCCCTCAAAGGAACTTATTCCTGTCATGCTATTGGTACAGGACAATCACTAAAAAATATATTCAACTGAATTTTCTAGGCCTAATTTCTAATACTACTTATGAGATTCACAAACTGTTAATTCGTAAAAATTGTTCTAGTACTATTGTAGCATGATGAAGAATCATTTATCACCTCTAAGAATTTGGAAAGACTCCAGGTTAGACAATGATTGACTTCAGTCTTTAAGTTTTCTAGTGAAAAGGAGGAAAATGTGTTCATCTGAGGCAAAAGAGCATGATTATTCCTCATGAAACATGACATAGCATTAATATGAAAGAATACCCAACCAATAGAGTGGCACTGAATCCTTTCCTTAAAAGTGCATTAAATAAATTATTTTATATTTTAAAACTTTTTCCAATTTTATGTGTGTAAAGTTGCAGCTATTATTATGAAGACAGTAAAAGTATTATTCACTCAATAATTTTAGAAGTTAGCTAAAATAATGACATACATAAAATGTTTTAGTAATATGTCATTGGTTTATAAGCACAGTTATATAAAACTATTTCAAACTTTTACAATAAAATATATCAATTAAATTTTTCTTGTTTATTTTATAAGCCACAGCTAGCAATGATCAGGGTTTACATTAAATTCTGTTTTCAGACATGGCACGGGAGGTGCTTTGGGGCCCATATGTAGGACTAGGGATTTAACTGGGGTTTAGTGTGTGTGTGTGTGTGTATGTGTGTGTGTGTGCATGTGTGTGTGCAAGCAATACAAATTCCTTAACCCCTTAATCACATTCTGTCTTAGGTTTCACCTCTGTCCCACAACTTTGCTACATTAGCTTTCTACATCTATTCAATTGGCAGGTGATTTATCAGGCCAACATTTCTTATCTTTCTGACCAAGACAATCAATTTTAAAACCCCCATGATTCCTTGTCACTAGAGACAGACACAGCAAATCTAAACAATTGTTTTTAGGTCTTAATTCTGATCAGATTGATCAGCCCCCTTCTTTGACTGGTTGTCTAGGAAGTGTTGCCTTTCCTAATAGATACATTGACTTGTATTTTAATTCAATGGTTGACAGTTGGGAACTATATACACCACTTCAAACTTTTTTAAATACTTTAACTTTTACAGAGACACTTTAATTGACATCATTAACTATGTTGGAAATATAAGAACATTCACTCAGTCAACATGATTGGAAATCTATTTTTCAACCAAAGTTAAATCCTAACAAGTTAGTTAATTACTTTTATTATAACTGGCTCAAGAGCATCAGAAATATTCAGATACTAGAGGAATTGCTTTTTATTTGGCACTGTGATTAGCAGTTGCAGCAAAACAGGATGGTCTTGTTCATTCTACAGATAGAGAAAAGCTGCTGTGGCAAATAAGACCCACCTCATAGCAAATAAGATCATTGCTTATGAAAATTGTAGTTTACATAAAAGACATCTTAGATGGGCCTCATTGGGAAGTCTGCTGTCGTACACTTGTTTAAAAGCCAAGACAAAGGGCTGGAACGATATTGCAGAGGATAAAGCACTTAATTTGTACATGGTCAACCTGGGTTTGATTCCTGGCACCCCATATCGTCCCAATCCCATCCCAAATGATTCTGAGTACAGACCCAGGAGTGAGTGGTAAGCACTGCCAGGTGTGCCTCAAACCAAAATTATAATAAAATAATCATATAAAGTAAAAGTGAATAGAAGCAGTCACTGAGATATCATTGTGTGTTTGTGCTAACACTAAATTGCTCCTCTATCACATTCTATTTTTGGTCTTGCCTTTCTCCTCCTAAACTTTGCTACATTAGCTTTCTACATTGATTCAATTGGCAGGTGATTTATCAGGCCAACATTTCATCTTCCCTACAAAGGAACACTTACCCTCTTTCTGGGTGCTAGAAAGGGTAATAGACAAATATTCATTTGATGCTACAAGGACACCAGACTGATAACATTTCTTCCTATGTTGAACTTGACATATAGGTGAAGTGCTTTAACTTTGTAAACTATGTTCTGTAACTCTCAAAATAACTGCTGGCCCTCACTGACGTTCATATTTTCAAATACAGATAAATCTGGGGAGTTTGCCTTACTTCTGGGTACAAATATTTTATAATCTGTAAGCACACACACACACAAAGACACACACATGCTCAGACACACTATTATCTCAAACTGACTAATTAATTTTTTGCCTGCTGAGTCACTTGTTTCATGAGGCGGGAAGCTAATATAAATAAATCCAAAGTTACCCACAGTTCTTTAACATGCTGGAGACTGGATGATTTATAATATAAACAAGTCTTTGTTTATAAAGTTTCATATGTCTTCCTTTTGTCTTTCTTGAGTAGCACAATTAGATGAAGTTCAATATAAAATATAAAGACTTTTAAGACATTGAGGTTTGAAGGAAGGTGGTAGCAGGCCTAGTTTTAGGGACCTTCTGACAGGATAGAGTCCTAGAGCCATGAGGTTCTGTGCTGACTTCCATGTCTACAATCACTGTCTTTAAGTCCTTAATCATTATGAATAAGAAACTTGCATCTTTATATTGTGCTGAACCTGAAAATTATGTAGCCAGTCCTATACAACAGCACTTCATTTTATTTAATTTAGTCCCAGTATTGAGTAGATTATAGTTTATAGTTATGTGTTGCCTATCAAATGTCTAGTTATGAACCAAAGTATCAAATTTTGTGGAAAACCTCTTAACAGCAATAATCAATTTCATTTCTTACTGCCTTGTGTTCTCAAAACTTTGGGAATCTTTACTTCAATGATTTGAGGTTAATGAACAGAATTATCATTAACTTAATTAGACTTCTTATTTTTTCTTTATGGTGAGTTATACTTTTTTTTTAGGAAACTGATTTTCTTTTCTTCCCTTTATTTAAACACCATGATTTCCAAGATGCAAAGTTTTACACAATACAGTTGTTAGAAGAATTCATAACACCAAAGACCTTCCTTTCCTAGTCTCCCCCCCCATCCCCATGCCTGCTCCCCTAGCAGCACTAATTGTATTGAATATTGCAAGATATAATAAGCATTGCATAGCATGGGAAAGCTAAATATAGACTATATTAAGCTCAGTCTTATTTTTAATTGATTTTAAAAATTTTAAATGTGTTTTGGGTGAATATGTAGGGAACACAGTAGCTATTGCTGTGGAAATCATATGGGAGCATTCTCTCCCATGCCAACTCTGTGGTTCTTAGGCTGAGCAGAGCAATCTTAAACATAAGACACTGAATGCCAGATACTCCCTTTATCAGTGTTTCTTTTGGCTAAACAATAATGTTTGTCAAATTTAGTAATGGTAATGGGACATGTGGTGTAAGGTCCTATTATTCGTGTTCTGTTTGGCTGCTTTTAAATGATCAGGAGAGGATAAGCTCATTCACAGGCTGTATGAACACATAATGTATGTTGCTATGTCATTAAGCTTATACCATTGAGGGCAAAGCATTGAAAATGGAAGAGAGGAAAGAAGGAAAGAATGTGGGACATCGACCAAGCAGTTTTGTTGCTAAATTAAGCAGGGCTGAAACCACATAACTCCAGGATTGTTATAAATTTAATGCAGTGTTCTTGACTAGCAATGCTAGCCTCATAAAAGTATGCTAGAAAAATTATTATTACATCACTCAGACTACTGCAGGTGTCAGTCCCCAAATTCATGTTTCCACAAGCCCCTCAGTACTGCTGATGGATGCATAATCTAAAAAATTCTGCTTTAAGTTAGATTTGATGCAATACATTTGATCATCTATTTTGCTTAATTAATCAAAATACGTGTGGGAGTCAGAGGCTAGGTAAGACAGAAAATGAAACAGTGTGCTAACAATTGTCGAGGGTACTAATGCCAACCTAGAACTGAGCATTAAATAGAGGCAAAAAGACACACTTGACAACCCTTTAATGTATGTTCTGTAATCCATAGTCTGGAAGGGAAGGAAAAGAAAGAGAGAGAAAGGGAAAAAATAAAGAACCTGCCATGGAGGTGGGCTGGGGGAGGGGGAGGGAACTGGGGATGTTGGTGGTGGGAGATGGGCACTGGTGGAGGGACGGGTGCTGGAACACTGTATGGCCAAAACCCAAATATGAACTTTTTAATTGTATATCTTTGTAATTGTAAAAATAAAAAAAAAATATTTAGTAATAATTTTATTGGGAAACTTCAGGTTCTTCAAGTTAGAAATAACAATATAATTTAAGCTATAAAAATATGTGAATAAAGGACTCATCAGTTTCTCCTATTACCTCACTGTGAGAATCATTTTCTTCAAAAGTAAAGTTGTTTGATATTATATTATTTGTTTTGTTTTCCGAATTGTTACATCTTTGCTATTACACAAGGAAGATAGCTTTTGTTTTATTTGGATTATTTCTTTTATTTGTGGGGAAAGTTTGGGTAAACAGAAGCACTGTGGTCAGGGCAGTGTGAAATGTGGCATAAGCAGCATAAACCGCCGATAGAAGCACCCTAGGATTTGGATGCCATGCTCTGAATTAGTCCCCAGGAGCAACTGTAGTTTTCTTGTATCTCTTCTGTACTCCTGCTAGGAATACTTTGATAGCCTGCTATTCTCACGCTCAGTTTCATTAAAACCAGGCTCTTTTTTCTTCAGTGCACGGATTCTCATTTTTTCACATTACTTAGAGCAATCTTCAAAAAAATCTACTTTGAATATTATAGAGTTGGAATACAAACTAGAGCGGTTTATATGGGCAATGCTATGAGTATTTCAAGAAAGAAAGAAAGAAAGAAAGAAAGAAAGAAAGAAAGAAAGAAAGAAAGAAAGAAAGAAAAGAAAGAAAGAAAGAAAGAAAGAAAGAAAGAAAGAAAGAAAGAAAGAAAGAAAGAAAGAAAGAAAGAAAGAAAGAAAGAAAGAAAGAAAGAAAGAAAGAAAGAAAGCAAACAAAAGGAGAGAAATAACATGATCTAGAAGGCCATTTATTTCAGAGATCTGATAGTATTAATTTGAAAGAATATTTATACTTCTATATGCACACAGCACATAAGAATAGGGAATAAGTCTAAACCCTATCAACACATCAACAGATGACTACTTAAAAAGTTAGTATGTCTTCTCAATGGAATAATCCTCAACCATTAATAAATATGAAATCAAGTCTCTTGAGGCAGAATAGATAGATCCTGAAATGATACTGATAAAGAAACAGGGAATTTAAAGACATTTACCTAATGGTTTCATTTTACCCTTCTGTGGAGGGTGAGTTGCTAAAGCACACACACTGTTAAGATGCAGTAAATCTAACTCTTAGACTTGATGGTTATAAGAGAGAAGGGGGAGAAGAAAACAAGAGAGAAAGGGCAAGAGGATGGCAGAAATGACCAGTTTTGGGGTGTGGCATGGTACTGGAGCTTTGGTGCTGACTATTCTATTACAGTAATGTTGGCCTAAACTCCAGAAATTTGTGATTTCATTCTGATTTTTATCTTTAATGGATAAATGATATTGAGTCCACAATTCATGAAGGTTCTAAATTCTAAGTTCCTTGTTTCACATATTGATATTTATGCCCTCAAAGTCTTTGCCGCTTTCCATTGATCTTATTCCTTTTCTTCATTTTCCATGTACTTTGGTGACACTGAAGAAGCAGCTTTCTCTTCCGCCCAGCTCTTTATACTGCCTCTAACTAACCTCAGCTAGGAGTCATTTCACCTTCTGTGAACTCTCATAATGAGCGGTGAGACTCCACAGCCTTTGAAGTTCATTGAGGGTAGACTTCATTAGCCAATTCATTTTACATCCCCCATAATCATATAATATGCATTCTAAGGAATTGGGTTAGAAGAAAGAGAAGAAGAAATAGCAGCGGTGTGAGAAAAGAATTGTTCTTCAATTCTCCTGTATGAAGGTTTGGACTGATGTAGAATCACCACACTATTCCAATTAGTTCTTTTAATCATCTCACTCTGGCAGTGTACTTTTAGCCTCTATTGCATGACTAGAGCAAGCTTAAACTATACCCACACTGCTGTCTTTCTGTAGCAGAGCGACTTAAGAAATATCACTTCATTCATAATACCATCCCTAAATGGCAGAAGGTACTGAACTTCAGCAAACACAAAACTCTGAATGCCACGAATGTTTGTAGAATGGACCATGTATCCATGGACGGGGTGACACTCCCCATTTGCTCCTTTACTCATTCTGCACATTCAACTGTTCCCTAATGTTCTCTGATGGTCTCATCTTTCAAGTGACAACATGTTTTCAACCAATGGGAAATAGAGGGACTTCTTTGTCCCTCTAGTCACAATATTTGTCACACCAGATTTTTTTTTCGTACATCAATCAATTTTTCAATGCTTCAGACACCAACTTGATGTTCTACAACTCAATTAATGTGCTAATAGCTCAGAGTTAGCAGACATCCTTCAGGGTGAGCCCCGTATGACTGCCCCTACGCCCCATTTAAGACACCAGTTGGCAACACAAGTGTGTCACTTGTGCTTCATTTTAACCAACTATAAACTAAAGGTTGTCATAAATCTCCAAGTACTAACATTTTGCTATAATTACTCAAATAACTAAAGTATCTTGCATTTTATGATTTAACATAAAACTTATTAAAATGATGCAAATAAGCAGATTCAAAGGTACACAGGATGAGATATGCAAGAGACCTGAGCATAAACATCCCTTTGCAGCGAATCCTGCACACAATTACGGCACACCTGGATGAGTTTACCAGTGTGGAGACTCTTTACTCTGTAGTTTAGGGAATTTACTCTGTAATTTATTTCTCTGTAAATTTACACTAATTTGTTTCTATAGGAATGGTCTTTCAACCTCCAATCACTTTCCTTTCTTGGGATGATAGCTGGTAGGGCCGACAGATGCATGCTTCTAACGATGTGCTACACTTTAACCTACCAGCAACTAGATAGGAGCCTACCACAAGTTACATCATTAGAACAAAAGGCACTCCCATCTAGAACATTCCCAGCATTAAGTGATTTGATGCAAGGTGCTCATATCAGCCTCATCACTCAGGATATCAGAGAGGTTTAAAGAGTCCGACACTGGTCAGTGGGGTGCAAATCAAACCTTTGAACAGGAAATGGTCCTTGCAACACTGGTATCATGCGACCTTTAGTATCTCTGTCTTAGGAGTTGGAAGCAAATATCAACTATGTTTCACTTGATTATGCCACATCTATCTGCTTTTTAAGAAAATTTCATCCATCTAATATGCCCTTAAGAATATCATATTTGCATATTTATTTTGGTTGACTAAGACATTAAATTCTAAAATTAATTAATACTGGCAAACTTAGCTAACATTTAATTCATTATATAATAATTTTATGCTTTGATTACTTCCCTAGACTTTCTAAAATGAATCATTTCTCATAATCAAAGCTGTTATTCTAGTCTTTTTAACATTTATCAAATAGGCCATTATTTTTATTATTATTATTATTATTATTTTGCTTTTTTGGGCCATACCTGGTGATGCTAAGGCTTTACTCCTGGCTCCATGCTCAGGAATTACTTCTGGCAATACTCGGGGGACCATATGGGATTCCAAAGACTGAACTCAGGTCAGCCGCGCAAGGCTAGACCCAACCTGCTGTGCTATCGCTCTGGCCACCCACTTGACATTCTTGAAACTGATAAAATATAATTTATATACTTTAAAATAATATAAATTATGTTAAAAGAGAACCATAAAATAAGGGAATTTTCTAAGATCTGAAAGAAACCAGCCTTTAGATTTTTACTGAATCTCCACAAATGAAAACAAAACTTCAAACTCATTCTGGCACCTTATGTTTTTATTTCAGTACACTATATTGAAGAAACAGTTTTGAAATGTCTGAAAGGTTTTGTGAAGATTATAGGATGAGGTGTACTGGTTAATTATAAGCAAAAAGCAATTTTTCAATGATGTCCTGTACTTTGATAGAAATGTTTGTTTTAAGAAAATATGGTTCCTTTCTTAAATATTGTAATTAGACTTTTAATCAGTATCACTTGTATCACTTGCCTTCCCGTTGTTCATCGATCAGATGCCAGTAACGTCTCCATTTATTGGGAACAAGGTCCATCATTGTTACTGTTTTGGCATATCAAATACACCAAGGGCAGCTTGCCAGACTCTGCTGTGGCTCTGGGTTCATCCCAGGAGTCCAGTCCTTTTCTATGTCAGACCGTCAACCATCCAGGGCCCACAGGGCAGAGCCCTGGGTGTAGACAAGTCTGTCTCTTCTCTGCTACCTGCTGATGCAGCAGAGCACCTCAGCCACACCTGCAAATCAGTACAAGAGAAAGCAAACTAATATTTAAGGATTCAATAATTTAATAATTATACATCTGCCTGAGGAAAATTCTAGAGAACATGTCTAAAAAACAACCTGTAAATACATATACAAAATATGTACAAAATTTTTGCATATGTAAATTTGTATATGTAAGTACATATACAAAAAATATTTAGAAAAAGCCTTCCAAATGCAGAAGACTGAGGAAATAAGATGTGTGGTGATAGTTTTGCTTTAGGCCCAGAAATAAGTAATACTCTATGGTGGACAGGTGGACAAAAGACTGCATAAAATAATTTCAAGTTTGGTGAAGTATTTCAGTAGTTTCAAAAAACATTATTATAGTTTGACAGCTTTGATGAAACGTATGAACAGATGTCAAAATTAGATACATAGGAAACAATTTTAAAGGCAGAATTTAGAAATTTACTCTAAAGAAAATAATACTGTGTGGAAACACATATTAGCCATAGAGTTAAGTAAGTGCTATTTCGAAGAAAATAACTATATAAAAGATGACTAATGATTTAAACAAAATTATAGTATTGAGATGTTATGGGAGAGGATTCAGGGCTGTTTTCAACTGGGAAATAAGAGAATTAGAGCCCCAGTTACTTAAAAGGGAATTCTACAGTTTCTGTCAAAAAAAAAACTACAAATTTTATGTATTTGATTAAAGTATCAGAGAAACCACTCCGAAATTAGCAACTAAGACTGGAAAACTGTTCAGGAGATGATTTTAAATGAGTACATTGCTGCCTTTTGTGCTCTCTTTGCTACCACTAGCAAGCTCAAGCTAGCAGCCTTCCTAAGGTCACCTCTAAATGCACTAGGCGGCTGGGAACAAGTCTCATGCTTGAAATCCATGTTTTGTTAATATCTTATAGTGTTTTGGTCTGAATTTTCGTCTTTGTTTAAAATCGTAGCAGGGATTCTAAAGCTGGCGTCTAGGGTTGAAATCCTAAGGATACAGGTAAAGAGCTTGGATAAAGCTGATTGCAGACCACAGGGGACTTGTATGTTGAGTTCTATAACTGCACCAAATATTGAGATCTCCAGTGAAAGGAGAGAGATTGAGTCAACTTCATTTTCCCACCCAGGAAGCCTTGACAATGAAGGGAGATTAGGGTAATTAAACGAGTAACTTTATACTACCTGTGACTTTGAGATAGGGTACAAGTCATGAATAGCAATTTATTTTTTATCACTTATATGTATGTATATATCAATGGTATTTAATACAACAATCCAAACCCAAGTGAACTAACATGGAAAAACAACTATGAAAAAGGTTGGAAGACACTGATTCAACACAGCGGCAACAGTTCAGGTTGAACTCTCTGATGTAGGATGCCTGAGGAAATGTACAAAATTAAGGAAGAACTATTGGGCGAGCAATAGTCCAGCGAGTAGGGCGTTTGCCTTGCATGCGGTTGGCCTATGCCGGCCCGGGTTCCATCCCGACATCCCATATGGTCCCCAAGCACCGCCAGGAGTAATTCCTGAGTGCAGAGCCAGGAGTAACCCCTAAGCATTGCCAGGTGTGACGCAAAAAAAAAAAAAAAAAGGAACACTGCAAGCACTAGTTTCTGGAACTCATTGCTTTTAATGATGAAAATATTAATACCTGTCAAGTCAATATATGATTAATGTTGAGAATTGACTGAGGATTTTATATGAGAAGACTGGAGAATCTCCAAACAGACCAAGTCCACACACACCCCTTCTGTTTATAGTCATGACTAGACCAGTGCTATAGTCCAGCTACAGCACAAAGGTGCAGAATGTATAAATCCTTTAGGGAAGAGAAAATGCAATATGGGTGGATAATAAAAATTGCTATCATCATTGAAATCAAAGAACAGATTCCAACTAAAATGCAAATGATTTGGAACCCTCTAATGAAAATATTAGCCAACAATGGATAGTGTAGTAAATACAGAAATTTAAATGTGTAATTTAGAATAGAATTCCTGACTATCTAGTACAGTGCTAACAAAAGATAACTTATGGGAGAACAGACATTCTGCTAGAGAAATTTTAGCTGCCAACTATATCAAACTGTATCAGTGAGAGATTCAGAAAAAAAATTATGAAGGTCTTCTTCACCATGGAGTAAAAAATGGGGGCCATGGAAAAAACTATTTTTAATTCTATGCGAAAAATACTTGCAAAAGAAAGATAAGAATAAAAATGTGAGAAATCGAGCAGTGGTTTTTTGTGAAGAAAACATGTTTAATAATGATAGAATAAATGAAAATAAATGGTAATCATATGCTTGATTCTCTAATTGTATGGTTCCTGGGACTGAACCCAGTTCTCATGAATGCAAGTTATGTGCTTTGCCACTGAACCACACAGCCAGCAAGAATATGTAGATGTTTTAAAAAAAATCAATAAAAGATTATAACTAAAGAAAAAATTAAACTTTAAGCTATTGGAAGAAACATAAAATGATAATCAAAGAAGTAACCAGCAAAGATTGGCTAAGGAAGAAAGAAATTGAATCCAAAATAATTAATGACTTGGCAAATAGGATGCATAAAATCAGAGATGCATTATGAACAAAAACTGAATTGGCTGAAATTTTAAGAATGAACATGGCAAAACTGAAGTGCTATTTATAAGGAATATACCTAAATAATAATATACTTAGATCATAATAATAATTTTAATAAAATTTATTTAATAGAATTATATTTTATCATTATAAGAGATAAAAAGGAGAGAAAACAAATCACCTTGAAGCATCAGTTATCTGCATATTCCAAAAATAAAATAAAAATAAAAAGATTATTGTCTTTTTATTTTTCATCTAAAGATGAAAAATTCATCATCTAAAAGGATGAATTTATAATAAAATCACTAATGAGGGTTAGGTAGTACAATATGCATGTTAAAATATGCATGGAAAAATAAGGAATTTTTATACATATATACACAGAAAGGTTTTCTGCATATTAGTGTAGCAATTAGAAATAAAATAACATATTTCAGATAGGAATGCCAGAATATATAAAATTAAAAAATTAAAAATAGCTACTTTTATGTTCATAGCAGCATTATTCACAATAGCCAGAATCTGGAAGCAACCAGAGTGCCCGAAAATCGATGACTGGATAAAGAAGCTTTGGTACATCTATACAATGGAATACTATGCAGCTGTTAGGAAAAATGAAGTCTTAAAATTTGCCTATAAATGGATGGACATGGAGAAGATTATGTTGAGCGAAATTAGCCAGAAGGAGAGAGACAGATACAGAATGACTGCATTTATTTGCATGGCATAAATATATATGTACATATTATGATACCAATATCCAAGGTCAAGTGAAGCATATATCGGTCTTGTCAAAGGTGGAAATTATCACAAACGTGTGGGAGTCAGAGTTTAGGTAAGACAGAAAATGGAACAGGGTGCTAATAATAGTCGAGGGTACTAATGCCAACCTAGAACTGAGCATTAAATAGAGGCAAAAGGATTCACATGACAACCTTTTAATGTATGTTCTGTAATCCATAGTCTGGAAGGGAAGGAAAAGAGAAAGAGAGAGAAAGGCAAAGAAATAAAGAACCTGCCATGGAGCAGGGCTGGGGGAAGGGGGAGGGAACCCGGGATGTTGTTGGTGGGAGATGGGCACTGGTGGAGGGACGGGTGCTGAAACACTGTATGACCAAAACCCAAACATGAACTTTTTAATTGTATATCTTTTTATTTGTATGGAGATGGGCACTGGTGGAGGGGCGGGTGCTGAAACACTGTATGACCAAAACCCAAACATGAACTTTTAATTGTATATCTTTTTTATTTGTATTTCTCACGGTGGTATAATAAAATACTTAAAAAAAAAAAAAATAAAAATAGCTTTGAGATTTTCAGCTTTCTTTTAACATTGCACAGAGTATTAGGTAAGATTTGCAAGATGATGCTTTTATAAAAGCAAATGGGTTTGCAAAATTTTCATAATTTTCAATTATGAAAAATATGAGTTTTAGATATTTTTGTTGAATTAAATAAATGCCATATAATTAATTAAATTAGTCATGTATTTCTTAAACAAATATAAATTTTAATCCACCTCTGTAAAATGGCCATTTATCAGAATAGAGGAAGAAAATAAGACAGATAACCGGTTTGAGCATGCTACATGTTCTGTGGAAAGTATTAAAATCAATGCCATCTTATGGTCATCGAGGATGCTTCTTTTCTAAAGCATTCTCAATTGGACATGGATATATAGGAATATATTTAAAAAATAAAACAGTTCGGTGTCACCTGCCCCTCGAGGTGTTGTAACTGTGGCTGTGGTACCCAGCTGTATTGGTAGGTTGGTAGAGAGGAGATAGGCTTGTCTAAACCCTCAGGGCTCTGCCCTGTGGGCCCAGACGATGGATAGTCTGACATAGAAAAGACTAGGCCCCCTGGGATGAACCTAGAGCCATCGAGAGCCTGGCAAACTTCTCATGGTGTATTTGATATGTCAAAAACAGTAACAATAGAGATGAACTGGACAAGGGACAGATCAGACTCACAGCTGCGCTGCCCTGCCCATGTGTGCAGCCCATGGAGTCTCTGAGGAATCGGTTAGTCCCGGAATGAGACTAACATAGCTCCGAGGGTAAAGCAGTCATATGGGGGGAAGCCACGCTGGCTGGAATTGGAGCAGGATTTGGGCTCTTCCCTCTCCATGCCAGTGGGCGTGGCTACAGGCTCGCAGCTTCTCGAAACCAGATAAACCTGACAAGGGGCAGACCAGACACACAGCAGTGACAGTGCAACCAAACAAGAGGCTTAGATAACAAAGGAGGCTAGGACCAGGTCTTCCCAGAATCTTTCACATCTGTACACCATAATGATCATTGTAGTTGTAACAAACTAGGAGTTAATGGGGAATGAGGAACTATAATGTCACACTACAACTCACTACTGAATATACACATAAATAATTGCATCATAAAGCAGATGGCAAGTCACAATGTGTAGAAGAGAGAAAGAAATACAGAGACAAACTAGAGACAGAGAGAAAGATGAGAGACTCAGACGCATGGGGGGAGAGGCGCCATTTGGCTCTCCTAGCTCAGAATAACCATGATGTTCCCAGGAGGCAAGATGGGTTTTGGGAGTGGGCCCACTGCTTCTGTAGGGCCTCAGAAGCAGCCAGATGAGACTCGTTCACCATTATAGCCACCATTATCACGGTCCGGATCCCACAGCTCATCAGAACCCACACAAGAGAGATGCTGATCTCAAGACCAGCTCGCAGCCGAGTTTGAGCCCAGGTAGGAGGCTCTCAGAGGCAGAAGTCACTGGGCGTTCCTGAAGATGGAGCTGGGGTACCCCTTCCCCTCTCTGACCCGTCCCAGAGGCCTGGCGGCCCTGCCCACAAACTGCCCTCAGGGATCTTGGCCATGATGCAGAATCAGAAGCATGGGGAGAGAGCTGTCATCGGCTCTCCCCTAGCTCAGCTTACCACGAGACTCCCAGGAGGCAAGATGGGTTTTGGGAGTGGGCCCATCACCTCTGTAGGGCCTAGATGCAGTCAGAGGAGACTCGCTCACGATAATAGCCGCCGTTCATGGTCCGGACCCAGGACTTCAAACTAGTGGAACCAATCATGTTCTAGAATATATACAATCTACAATGTGTAAGAAAGGGAAGCGGGAAGGAGAGAGAGAGAGAGAGAGAGAGAGAGAGAAAGAGAAGAGAGAGAGAGAGAGAGAGAGAGAGAGAGTCATCAAGAACCTGCCATGGAGGCAGGCTGGGGGGAAGGGGGAGAGAGGTGGGGACATTGGTGATGGGAGACGGGCAGGGGTAGAGGGATGGGTGTTGGAACACTGTAGAACCAAAATTCAAACATTAACATCTTGTAATTGTATATCTAATGGTGGTATAATAAAATATTAAAAAATAAAATAAAACTGTGTTATAGAAAATTTAAAAAGTGGATTAAATTAATTTCAACTGAGGGATAAACTTTGAATTCTATTATTTATGACTATTAAAATTGCCTTTAAAAAGAATATTATTTATTAGAGATAATAATATTCTAATATTATTTTAGAATATTATTAATAATAATATTCTAAAATTGGGGACATTGGTGGTGGGAAATGGGCACTGGTGGAGGGGGGTGGTGGAAAACTATGTGACCGAAACCTCCAAACATGAACAAAGTTGTAATTGTATAGCTCACAGTGGTATAATAAAATGTTTAATTTTAAAAAAAAAGAAAAAAATTATCAATAAGGCAAGGCAAACCCAATAAGCTACAATATAGGTTTGTAGCTTATGATCATTACTACCTTGAGGTACTTCCCTTCATGCATGCACCCCATTCAAGTGTGGGGTTCCCACGGAATGCGTGCAGTCCTGGGAATCCCAATAGCAGCCATCCGGGGAAGGGGACATAAGTGACAAGTGGAATTCTTTAGGCCAGATACTCTTTAGTGTAGTGTACCTTGGGGGGCTCTCTGCTCTCTGGGTTATTCCTGGCTGATGGGCTGGGCTGATGCTCTCTGGGTTATTCCTGGCTCTGCACTCTGGACTTACTCCTGGCAGTGCTAGAGAACCTTAGGAGAATCTGGGGATCCAACCCCCATTGGCCATGTTCAAGACAAGCGCCCACCCTGCTGTCCTATCTCTCCAAACCCAAGACACTCATTATTTTAAAATCTCCTTTGTGCGATGAGTATAAATTACATCACGCAGAAAGCACCTGAGTGAATTGCCAGTCATGAAAGTCACAGCAATTGAAATACTGACGGAACTTAGCTTCATGGTGATGGACAGAAAAATGTCCTGGAAATGTGCTTAGCTGGCTCTGGAAATGGTCATAGATGTACTCATTTTAGGGTTTCTCTCTCTCTCTCTATGTATATATATATATTCATATATATGTATATATATATATATATATATATATATATATATATATATATATATATATATATATATATATATATATGAGAAAAAGGGTGCTCGAGATGAGAGCCTTCTACTGAGACTATACCACCTACACGGCAGAGCCTGGCAAGCTACACGTGTTTTATTTGATATGCCAAAAACTAGTAACAATTATGGACCTCAATTCCATGTCCTGAAGTTGGTTTGAGGCTCTTCCTGTCCCTGGAGCAAGCAGATGCCCTTGGGCTGCACTTGCTTGCAACAGGATTTATGGAGATGTTACTGGTGCCCGTTTGAACAAATCGATGAACAATGGGAAGACAGACAGTGATTTCTTAGAGAAAATATCTTTTTATTTGGCAAAACAATTCAAAATTTCTTTTCTTTTAAAATATATTTCGTTTAAATATTTATTTATGTGAACAACTGCTTAACATTTCTGTAGGTATAAGTTCCTTTTCTGAACCTGTTTCTCCACACTGTATACTACTTCATTAAAATGTTATAAGCAACTAGCATTTCTAAAAGTTGTCCTAGTTGCTGCAAGAGAGACAAGTTGATGGAAATTGAGAACATTTTTGTTCTTCTTGCCAGGCCAATTTTAATTAAAAGCTCTAGCTACACTTTTTTATGAGATATAGTAAATGGAACATGGGAATCTAATTTGATTCTTAATTCCCTTTATTACTTTCTTTTCAAAATTCTCCTTTTGCACAATAATTTTGAAAAAATGTAGTTTTATCTAATTCAAACTGATTTAATGAGGGTTTTAATTGGAATTATGTTAAATGTAGAACATTTCCTTATTCATAACTCATTATTCCTATCAAGAGCTTGCTGTATCTTATGTTATCAGCCTAGTTTTATTTCTTAGTAAAATTCATCATTGTTCTCTTATATTTTTCATACACTTTTGTTCATTTAACTTCAATATCATATTATATTCTTAGTAATATTTTCTGAGTTAGTCTAGTTTACCAGACACATTTTGTGTTTATCATCCTAGTTTTCCTGCCTATTACTTTAATAAACTTGCTTTAAAGATATAGTTTGGTAAGTTTTCTTGGATTTTCTTGATAGAACATCAATCTTAAGTATAACAAAATTTTGACTTCTCAGAATTTAGATGTTACTCGTGTGCATGTGTTATAGCATTGGATGAAATGAAATTAAATGGAAATTTGCACAGCAAGTATACTAAATATGAAACTTTAAAAATGTCATTACTAATTACTCTGATGCCTATCCATTAATGTGTTAATGAGTTTCCTTACTTAAGGCAAAAATTATGTATCATATTAAAGGAAGTTTACCATCCTCTGCTATTTTTATTAAGAAACTTGTACTCTGGTGTAGTCTCAGAGTAGCATGGACAGCATCTCCACAGCCCACCCTACTTCCCAAAGCCTCAGTAGGTGGTTTCTGACCCATCTCCCATACCGTTTTCCCAGATCATAGATCCTTAATACTGGGGCACACGAAACCTCTTAATTCCACCAACTAAAACTTCAGTAGGAGTACACCAAGTTAGAGAGGAACACAGAAACCAACTAAACTCAACAAACAAAACCAGAATGCTCAAGTAGCAGCAAACAACTTAAAAGATTTTTTATATAATACTCAACAACCCTGTGATCAGAAATAGCAATGTTCATATCAAAAACCTGAGTTTTTAATGCTCATTGATTTTAATATTGGAGCTTCCTTTTCCAATCAGTTTCTTTTTTCTTTTGTTTTTTTGCTTTTTGGGTCACACCCGGCAATGCTCAGGGGTTACTCCCTGGCTCTGCACTCAGGGAATCACTCCTGGCGGTGCTCGGGGACCATATGGGATGCCGGGAATTGAACCCGGGCCGCCCTGGCCGGCCTCGTGCAAGGCAACGCCCTACCCGCTGGGCTATCGCTCCAGCCCCCCAATCAGTTTCAACTCCAGAACTTTATTAACATTTGCAGGTTTGTGTACATTAAAATAAATAACATTTTTAACATATTTTTGAGACCATGTTTAAATTGCTTTCTCTTTTTCACTTCTGGGGTGGCAGCACCCCAAGAAGTATTCATGGCTACTTCTGACTCAGGAATCGCTCTGTGTGGTAATCAGAGGACCATTGTTGTGCCAGGAGGAAAATGAGTGTAGGTCACACACAAGGCAAGAATCCTACCACTATCACTCCAGCATCTATATTTAAATTTTGTCACAAATTAGATATTTAAACTTTGTCACATATGTTAGGGAAGTTTTAAGATGGTTATGTAAATTTATATCTAATGCCTATTTGAGTGGGAGTTATGAAATTAACGCTTTGCAGCTCTGGAAAAAATTGGCAGTGTAGGATTAACTCACACTAACTTTAGGGTGTTTGATTTTTTATTTTAACATGTTATTTACATTTTACTCTATAAGTTTCTGATTCACTTGTCTACCCTTTTAATGTCAGTAGAACATGTAACTTATATTACTCAGGAAAGATATTTTATATTGAGAAGTATGCATTCTTTACTATTTGTGATAATTTATCACAGTCTTGAATTGACTAATATATTTTGACTACAATTTTCTCTTGAATTTCTAGTTTTCTTTTCCCATTCTTCTGATTTTATTGTCTAATTATGAAAATAATATTATAATGAATTTATAATTACTAAAATAAAATATATTAGTATAAATTTTGATACTACCATTTGATAACTTGATCACTTGACATCCTGCTACTAATCAATTTGCTCAAATAGGTACCAGTAATTTTTCCATTTGACCCTATCACGTGCCAGTGTTGCCCAATGGTAACTGGTTGCTTCAGGAATACGAAGAGCTTCAAACTGTTTGTTCAGGGTCTTGATGAAGAAGTCTGAACATCTTATAGGTGGGCGCCCACGTGATCTTTTGATGTTCCATGGGATCCAGTCAGTAACAACTCTAGTCCAGCAGTCATCTCAAAATCGCATTACAGGTACAGCCCATCTGATTTTCGACGCATTGGCAAATGAGATAGCGTCCCTGACTCTGGAACATCAACGGAGGTTGGAACTCCAGAATCTATTTCATCACTCAAAAACTTTCACTGATTTCTGATTACTCATTACTTAATTTATAATGTAATTTATTAATGTAACATGATTATATTACTTTCATCATATTGATAGTTAAAATACAAAGTATTAAAATATATTTGTAATTTACAACATACAGCATTAAGTTCAAAACTATGGTTCTACATTTTATATTCTTTAGAGTTACTATAATTTTTAAATATTCCTTGAGGATTTTTTCTTTCTAGCAGTGTCATAATTTATAAAGAGCATTTTGCATAAGTTAGAAGTTGCATATTTTTTAAAAGTAATAGTTGGATTAACAGGGCATCAAAGAGGAAATAATTATTTTTCTGGGAACAAATGACAAAAAGGTATAAGATGATATGGTACACAACAATAGAGTACTAAGATGAAAATTCATAGGAATATAGATTTACATTAGTTTTCAGGAATAGGGTCATAGTCCTTACTATTAATAGCAGGGATAAATATCTAATATATAAAACTAGAAATAATCAGGGAAAAATATCTAGTAAACAGGACTATAAATAACCAATAGATGCTACAAAGTAACACACACACACACACTAAGATGATCAGACCATTATGAACAGCTTTATTTCACAAAGTTTGTGAACTTAGAACAAAATAGAAAAATTTTTTGAATACTACAATCTGCCAAAACTCAATCAAGGTGAGTCAGAATACTTGGCCAAACCAATTATCAACAAGGAAATTAAAAGAGTAATCAAAAGTCTCCCTTAAAACAAAAGCAAGGGAGCGAGATGGTTCACTACTGATGTCTAACAAAACTTCAAAGATGACATCTTAACTGTCCTGCTTTAAAAATTTTAAATCACTTTAAAGCCTTTGAAGAAAAGGGAATTATCTCAAGAAACATTTTAGAACACCATCATTTTCCTGATGCCCAAAGAGAAAAGGATACAGAAAATAAAATGTGCCAACCAAAATCCCTAATGATGTGAAGCTTCTTAATAAAATATTAGTTGAAGTCAACAATACACCAAAAGAACTCATGTCATGACCACATGCCATTTATGTAATAATTGTTCAACAACCAAATCAATTAATGTATATAACAACATCAAAAAATAATGGAAAGATGACAATCCCATGATAATATCATTAGATGCCTTTGAGAAGAGTCAGCATATTTTCAAACTACAAGCTTGACTCTGTTTGCAGAAAATTTGATACTCAATGTAGGAAACCATAAACACTGTGCTAAAATTATATATTTTAAAAAACAAATAGTAAAGTGTCAAGATACTTGTCATTATTCAGAGATATGTTTTTAGCACACCATCGTTTTCAAGCTACATATGATATGATACATATGATAGTACACAACAATAGAGTACTAAGAAGAAATTTCATAGGAATATGGATTTACATAAGTTTCGAGGAATAGGGTCATAGTCCTTACATACTACAAGAGTCAGGCTTGTAGTATTGATCCTTTTTAGCTTAACTAAGTGTTATTTCTAGGACACAGGTACACCCGGCAGAGCAGAAACCAGCTTTCAACGTTGAACCCCCTGCATTCCATGGACCACGAGAGCAACTTCCGACCTGAATCCACCATCCTGATGGAGCCTTGGAGGAGCCCAGAGAAACCCCCACACCTTGCTGGCAGAGATCTTCACAATCCACACTCTCCAGCAGGTAAGATCTCCCCCAGCATATTAATCCAGTCTCCAGCCCACAGATTAATCCAGTCTCCAGCCCAGCTTGTCAGAAACCCAGCCTACAAGGACCCACCAGGCAGAGACCCGCCCATCAGAGGAGAGTATTTCAAGTGCAGGGAATGCTTGAGCCTAAGACACAGGTACACCTGGCAGAGCAGAAACCAGTTTTTTCTTGTTGGGCCGCAAAGCCGCCGCTGCGATTTACCTCCAAATTACCGTAAATATTCAACCCACCGCTCTGAGAGAGCCCCCACAAAGTAATGAGAATATAGTGCCACATGGCAGAGCCTGGCAAGCTGTCCGAGGCGTGTTTGATATGCCAAAACCAGTAACAGAAATGTTTATTTTCCTGACCCCGAAAGAGCCCTTAATACGGCAGCAGTAAGAAAGGCGAAAAAGCAGTGCCTGATAAAATTTCATGGCCATCCTAGGCTGCGAAAACGAAGGACTAAAATGACTGTCTGTACTTTCAATGCATGTACACTGGCATCGGAAGCATATATTGAGGATCTTATGCTGCAAGCAAAAAGATCCAGTACGACATCATTGGTCTGACTGAGACGAGGAGGCGCCAGTTGCATCATGCTGTATTTGATACGGAGAAGAATTGTTCCTTGGAACATGAGACGAAAGAGGCATCGGTGGCATTGGTGTCCTTGTCAACACGAACATGGCTGTCAACATTGATTAATTTGAATGCCTAACAAACCGAATAGGACAATTACACTTGAGGAGATGTGGCCAACTGCCAGCAATTTCTATCTTCATTGTATATGCACCAACATCCACATACAAAGAAGATGAAATTGAGAAATTCTAGATAGAATTGGAGGAGTTCTATAAAAAGATCACACCTTCTACAAGGTCATAGTCGGTGATTTTAATGCCAAGATAGGACCAAGAACTCCACATTGGGACCCATACCTAGAATGGAACGAACAGGGTGTGAGAATATATGAGTTCATCATGTCTACCAAGACCATTCATGGGAACTCACAGTTCTAGAAAGCTGTAGCGAAACGTTGGACATGGGAATCTCCTGGGCGGACAGTTCCACAATGAAATTGACCACATCATCTTCAATCGACGGTTTTGTCTGACCGATGTTGCTGTCGCCCCAAATTCCAAACAGGATCGGACCACCGTCTCCTTCGTGCAAAATTTTACTTTCCTCAACGGGGAGAAAAGGCTGCAAAGTTTAAGAAGAGAACTCCCAGAACGACCACCAACTGGGAACTCTTTGGCACCATTGCAACAACATGGGAAGATACCATCATTGACGACATCAATGAAGAAGACAACCGACTGGTTCAGCACCTCCATGATTGTGCAAAGAATGCCGAGAAAGAAAAGACACAAAACAACGACTGTATTCAGAAACTCGTGAGCTCATTCACCAACGTGGCAAGGCACGAGCCTCAGGAGACCAAATGCTAAACTTCCAAACGTCCAAACTTGCTAAACAGTGCAGAGAAGCGATAAAAGAAGACCTCAAAGACAGAAGAGCAGAAATACTGGAAGATGCAGCAGAAGATGGGAAAAGCATTCGCACTGCCCTCCTGTTCTTTGCTAACTATAAGACCAAGATGACTGCCCTCCGATGCCCTGATGGATCTATCACATCTTCCAGAAAGGCAATGGAGAAGATTATTCATGACTTCTACTCAAATCGCTTGATAACTACATCCACCTGCCCACATACCAAATTCCACAGGATGGAAATGTCATTCCCAATGCTCTTCCTTCTGATCCGACATGCCATCTCGTCGGTAAAGAAGGGAAAAGCACCAGGCCCAGACAAAGTCAGACCCAAACACCTGAAGAATCCGCCATCAGTACTCATCAATACACTAGCTCGGCTCTTCACACGCTACCTGTCCGAATGCAAGGTGCCCTTCCAATGGAAAACCAGCAGGACAGTTCTACTGTTCAAGAAGGGAGACATTCACGACATCGGCAACTATCGCCTGATCTGCCTGTTGTCCGACATCTACAAGCTTTTTACACTAGTCATCCTGAACAGGATTAGCAGAACACTAGATGAAGGACAACCATGAGAGCAAGCAGGCTTCCGGAAAGGGATTCTGCACAATCAAACATATCCACACGGTAACCAAGTTCATTGAGGTTTGTAGGGAGTACAAGATGCCGCTCTGTCTCACGTTCATTGATTTACAGAAAGCCTTTGATTCTGTGGAGACTGAAGCAGTCATCGAAGCCCTAGCCAAACAGGGTGTTCAATCCCAATACATCAAGATCCTTCATGAGCTGTATTATGGATTCACCACCAGGATCTCACTATTCTACAAAGAAGTGATCATTAATGTCAAAATAGGAGTTCGACAGGGGTGATACCATTTCACCAAAACTCTTCAGTGCCACCCTCGAGAACATCATGCAACAATTAGAATGGGAAGGAATGGGAGTGAGGATAGATGGTCGGCAACTACACCACCTCCGCTTCGCTGATGACATTGTTCTAATAATACCAAACATTAGCCAAGTGGCACAAATGTTGGCTGACTTTGACCAAGAATGTTGAAAGATAGGTCTACAGCTGAATCTATAGAAAACTATGTTCATGAAGAATGAACTAGTTCCAGAGGCCCCATTCACTCTCAATGGAACAAACATCTCTGAATGCAGCAGTTATGTGTACCTAGGTCGAGAAATCAACATGATGAACGACCTAAAACCTGAGCTGTGCAGGAGGAAGAGAGCGGCATGGAATGCCTTCAAAGGCATCGAAGAAATAGCTAAAGGACAAAGAACCTCCGGTTCCAGGCACATCTCTTTGACTCCACCATTCTCCCTGCATTAACATACGCCTCAGAGACCTGGGCCCTACGAAAGCAGGATGAGAATGCTATTCGGGTCTCCCAGAGAGGCATCGAAAGAGCTATGCTTGGAATATCACGCCTCACTCAAGTGAGAGAAGGAATCCGGAGTTCTGACCTCCTTCGCTATTCCAGAATCAGGGATGCTGTCTTGTTTGCCAAGGCATCGAAAATCAGATGGGCTGGACATGTAATGCGATTTGGAGACAACCGCTGGACTAGAGCTATTACCAACTGGATCCCACG
Source organism: Cryptotis parvus (assembly GCA_021461705.1). Taxonomy (NCBI): domain Eukaryota; kingdom Metazoa; phylum Chordata; class Mammalia; order Eulipotyphla; family Soricidae; genus Cryptotis; species Cryptotis parvus. The sequence continues at coordinate 63,945 of JAJIBD010024119.1, forward strand.
GGATGTCAAAAGATCACATGGCCGCCCACCTACAAGATGGTCAGACTTCCTTGTAAAGTCCCTGAAGGAACGGTTTGAGGCTCTTCATATTCCTGAATCAACCAGATGCCATTGGGCTACATTGGCACGTGATAGGGTCCAATGGAAATGTTTCTGGAGCCTGCTCGAGCAAATCGATGAATAACGGGATTCAAGTTATCAAGTGATCAAGTACTTGCAATTTTATGGTCTATATCGTGCCTAAACTTTGGCAAAAGCTATCCACTTTATTACAACTAAGTATGACACATCAGTTTATCATTTATGACCTTTACTACAATGAAGTTTGATCCTTCTATCCACATTTATAAGTGTTTTTAATCATGAAAATATGCTGACTCTTCTCAAAGGCATCTATCTAATAGAGATGTTACTGGAGCCTGCTTGAGCAAATCGATGAACAACAGGAAGACAAGTGATACAAGTGAAGTGAAACAGAAGTTAAAATTTCTCTTTGAATCATTTTTT
>JAJIBD010024120.1:0-50333 GCA_021461705.1 Cryptotis parvus
AGAGCAACTTCCGACCAGAGTCCACCATCCCGATGGAGCCTCGGAGGAGCCCCAGAGAAACCCCCACACCTTGCTGGCAGCGATCTGTGTCACAATCCACTCTGCAGCTGGTAAGATCTCCCCCCAGCATATTAATCCAGTCCCCAGCCCACAGATTAATCCAGTCTCCAGCCCAGCTTGTCAGAAACCCAGCCTACAAGGACCCACCCTGCAGAGACCCGCCCTTCAGAGGAGAGTATTTCAAGCCCAGGAATGCTTGAGCCTAAGACACAGGTACACCCGGCAGAGCAGAAACCAGCTTTCCCTGATGAGGCCGCTGCGCCGGCGCAATTTACCTCCAAATTACCACAAATATTCTACCCACCCCTCTGAGAGAGCCCCCACAAAGTAATGAGAATATAGCGCCCGCATGGCAGAGCCTGGCAAGCTGTCCGATGCGTGTTCGATATGCCAAATCCAGTAACAAAAAATGTTTATTTTCCTGACCCCCGAAAGAGCCCTTAATACGGCAGCAGTAAGAAAAGGCAAACAAGCAGTGCCTGATAAAATTTCAAGGCCGTCCTAGGCTGCCAAAACGAAGAAGGACTAAAATGACTGTCTGTACTTTCAATGCACGCACACTGGCATCGGAAGCATATATTGAGGATCTGATGCTGCAAGCAAGAAAAGATCAAGTACGACATCATTGGTCTGACTGAGACGAGGAGGCGCCAGTCGCATCATGCTGTATTTGACACCGGAGAAGAATTGTTCCTTGGAACATGTGATGAAAGAGGCGCCGGGGCGTTGGTGTCCTTGTCAACACGAACATGGCTGTCAACATTGATTCATTTGAATGCCTAACAAACCGAATAGGACGATTACACTTGAGGAGATGTGGGCTCACTGCCAGCAATTTCTATCTTCATTGTCTATGCACCAACATCCACATACAAAGAAGATGAAATTGAGAAATTCTACATGGAATTGGAGGAGTTCTATAAAAAAGATCACACCTTCTACAAGATCATAGTCGGTGATTTTAATGCCAAGATAGGACCGAGAAGATCGGGCTGAAGAACTCCACATCGGGACCCATGGCCTAGAATGGAACGAACAGGGTGAGAGACTATCTGAGTTCATCATGTCCACCAAGACTATTCATGGGAACTCACAGTTCCAGAAGGCTGAAGCGAAACGTTGGACATGGGAATCTCCTGGCGGACAGTTCCACCACAAATGAAATTGACCACATCATCTTCAATCGACGGTTTTGTCTGACCGATGTTGCTGTCGCCCCCAAATTCCAGACAGGATCGACCACCGCCTCCTTCGGGCAAAATTCTACTCCCGCAACGGGGAGAAAAGGCTGCAAAGTTTAAGAAGAGAACTCCCAGAACGACCACCAACTGGGAACTCTTTGGCACCATTGCAGCAACATGGGAAGATACCATCATTGACGACATCGATGAAGAATACAACCGACTGGTTCAGCACCTCCATGATTGTGCGAAGAATGCCGAGAGAGAGAAAGACACAAAAGGACGCTTTGTCTTCAGAAACTCTTGAGCTCATTCGCCAACGTGGCAAGGCGCGAGCCTCAGGAGACCAAATGCTAACGCCCAAGCTTGCTAAACAGTGCAGAGAAGCGATAAAAGCAGACCTCAAAGACAGAAGAGCAGAAATACTGGAAGATGCAGCAGAAGCCGGGAAAAGTATTCGCACTGCCCGCCTGTCCTTCGCCAACTATAAGACCAAGATGACTGCCCTCCGACGCCCTGATGGATCTATCACATCTTCCAGAAAGGCAATGGAGAAGATTATCCAGGACTTCTACTCAAATCTCTTTGATAGCCACATCCACCTGCCCACATACCAAATTCCACAGGATGGATATGTCATTCCCAACGTTCTCCCTTCTGAAATCCGACATGCCATCTCATCGGTAAAGAAGGGAACAGCACCAGGCCCAGACAAAGTCAGACCCGAACACCTGAAGAATCTGCCGCCGGTACTCATCAATACACTAGCTCGGCTCTTCACACGCTACCTGTCCGAATGCAAGGTGCCCTCCCAATGGAAAACCAGCAGGACAGTTCTACTGTTCAAGAAGGGAGACATTCACGACATCGGGCAACTATCGCCCCATCTGCCTGTTGTCTGTCATCTACAAGCTGTTTACACGAGTCATCCTGAACAGGATTAGCAGAACACTAGATGAAGGACAACCATGCGAGCAAGCAGGCTTCCGGAAAGGATTCAGCACAATCGACCATATCCACACAGTAACCAAGCTCATTGAGGTTTGTAGGGAGTACAAGATGCCACTCTGTCTCACGTTCATTGATTTACAGAAAGCCTTTGATTCTGTGGAGACTGAAGCAGTCATCGAAGCCCTAGTCAAACAGGGTGTTCAAACCCAATACATCAAGATCCTTCGTGAGCTGTATTACGGATTCACCACCAGGATCTCACCATTCTACAAAGAAGTGATCATTGATGTCAAAAAGAGGGGTTCGACAGGGTGATACCATCTCACCAAAACTCTTCAGTGCCACCCTCGAGAACATCATGAGACAATTAGAATGGGAAGGAATGGGAGTGAAGATAGATGGTCGGCACCATACCCACCTCCGCTTCGCTGATGACATCGCTCTAATAACACCAAACATTAGCCAAGCGGCACAAATGCTGGCTGACTTTGACCGAGAATGTGGAAAGGTAGGTCTACAGCTGAATCTGAAGAAAACTATGTTCATGAGAAATGAACTAGTTCCAGAGGCCCCATTCACTCTCAATGGAACAAACATCTCTGAATGCAGCAGTTATGTGTACCTAGGTCGAGAAGTCAACATGATGAACGACCTAAAACCTGAGCTGCGCAGGAGGAAGAGAGCGGGGCATGGAATGCCTTCAAAGGCATCGAAGAAATAGCTAAAAGGACAAAGAACCTCCGGCTCCGGGCACATCTCTTCGACTCCACCGCTTCTCCCTGCATTAACATATCGCCTCAGAGACCTGGGCCCTACGAAAGCAGGATGAGAATGCTATTCGGGTCTCCCAGAGAGGCATCGAAAGAGCTATGCTTGGAATATCACGCCTCACTCAAGTGAGAGAAGGAATCCGGAGTTCTGACCTCCGTCGCTATTCCAGAATCAGGGACGCTGTCTCGTTTGCCAAGGCATCGAAAATCAGATGGGCTGGACATGTAATGCGATTTGGAGACAACCGCTGGACTAGAGCCGTTACCGACTGGATCCCACGGGATGTCAAAAGATCACGTGGCCGCCCACCTACAAGATGGTCAGACTTCCTTGTTAAGACCCTGAAGGAACGGTTTGAGGCTCTCATATTCCTGAATCAACCAGATGCCATTGGGCTACATTGGCACGTGATAGGGTCCAATGGAAATGTTACTGGCGCCCGCTCGAGCAAATCGATGAATAACGGGATTCAAGTGATCAAGTGATCATAAACTGTGTTAGCAAATTTTAGACTCTTTAGAACTACTAGATATAAATCTGTCCTTTGACATTCTGAGTCACAGAGCAAACTTTATTCAAGACATTTCTGAAATCATACTCATGCTAGATGTGAGAGAAAGATGAGAACAAGCTGAATGCTCATATGAATTGCTACTGATTCTTGGGACTCATATAAATCAGGTACTCCTAAGGGTCACAAAAAAGTTGCTAATTACTCCCATTGTATCTCTATGATACAATGGCCCACCACCGGGCAGAGCCTCACAACAAGCCAGCCCACCCCCCCTCACTCCACGGGTGCCGCCATTTTCCACATTTTGGACTTCCCTCTCGTCCGAACTCCACCCAGCAGACCAGCCCATCACAGCCCGGCCCGTGCAGCCGCTTGCTGCCACGTGGCTCATCAATAAATGCTTTATTTGGAGGTGTTTAAAAGAGTTTGCCTCCCCGCTGGCAGGCCTGGCAAGCTTCTCATGTTGTATTTGATATGCCAAGTTCCAGTAACAATTATATTAGGTATTCCCATGACCTAATATAATGGTTTGAGGCTCTTTATGTTCCTGTAGCAAGCTGATGCCCCTGGTTCTACTGGCATGAGACAGGACATATGGAGATATTACTGGTGCCCGCTCTAGCAAATAGATGATCAACAGGAAGATCGTGATCGGATCTCTATGACTCACCTATTTAGTCACAGAGGTATATCACTGAAATTATTGGCTACAAAAAATATAAAAAACTTACAACTGAGAGAAATTACACCTTTAGTATCTGTAATCAGGTTATAAAAGTAAATGCATTTATATATACTGAATGATAGCTTGGCCATTATGTTGTGGCTAGTATTTTATTATATATACTGTGAACATCTTTATCACTAATTCTTACTTAAACATAAATTTAATTTGCATTTATTTTATAATTTACGGAGCAGTATGCTATTGGACCCTTGGCTCATTTATCTTTCACTACTACTTTTCTATTACAAACTATGCTGCAGTGAGTATATCAAATTATAAGTTCACCAAATTCCTTGGTGCCATATTTCCAGTGGACTGAAATCATAGTTTATTATCAAATCTGTTCTGTTGACAATTTGAGTTTTTATAGATTATTTTTATATTTCTCACCTTTTTTAATTTTTATGAATAAGGTGAGATTTGAAGTTTTAACTTTTTCATGTTGTTTATATTAGTGACAATGGAACTCATTATATTTTTTAACTGCAAATCTTCTTTTTATTTATTTTTTGCTTTTATTTCTTCCTTTTTGGGTCACCCCCAGTGGTGCTAAGCCTTGACTCCTGATACTTTACTCTGATCTCAGATATCATTCCTGGCAGAATTCAGGGCCTTATAGGGTTGCTAAGGATCAAACCCAGTTTCGGACACATGCAAGGCAGGGGCTTTATCCACTATACTATCCCTTGGACCTCACAAATCTTATTTTTTCTTAAGTCAAACAAATATAAAACAATAATTGATGACAATATACCTCACCTTATTAATATAAACACTTTCTTACATATTATCTACTAATTAAGTGTCCAGTGGATGCTCAGAATATTTCTTGGGCCAGAAGAAAGCAAATAAAAATTATAAAATCACAAATAAGCAATTTTATTAGGAAATGGGCTTGGTACATAAATAGACCCTTCATTAGAAAATACATATACATGACCAACATGCACATCAAAATCTGTTCACTTTTTATTGTAACTCTTTTAATATGGGGAAATAAAATACAATAAAATATCACTTAAAGCCTTTAAAATGATTGTTTTACAAAATAGAGGAAATGACCATCTGTAGGGAGTTGGAGGGAGAGAATAATGAGTAACACAGGAATTATTTGGAATTTGAAACCAGAAATGGCTAAACTGGTTTCAATCCTGGCATTACATATACTGGCAACACATATACTTTAGTGGTAATACAGATGGGTGTAGCTATCTTGGAAAGCAGTATGGGAATTCCTCAAAGATATAAATAGACTTTCATGTAATCAAGATATCCAACTAATGGATATTAACTTAAGAAAAAGCAATGCCCAAAAAATACAAGTTTAAAGAAATATGTGCACTCTATTTACATTTTCATTGCCACATTATTGGAAATACCAAAAGGCTAAAGATGATTGGGTGGATTGTAAAATATATGTGATATATTTGTGGGACATATATTTTGTATGTATGGCAAATGTAATACTACTCAGTGAGGAACAAAGGTGAAATCTTGCAACTTGTAGCAAAATGGATAGATTATTAGATTGCTGTGATAATTGAAGAAAAGAAAAACAGAAACACACCAAATGATTTTGCTTGTATGTTGTATATAGATAAATACAGAAACAAAAAATAAATTTGGGAAAGTTTGAGCTATAAACTAGTTCTCAGGACCACTCCCATTTCATTCCTCAGGGATACTTCTGCTAATGCTCCACTACACAATACCATATGTAGTGTCAGGGATTAAATCCCAGTCAATGAATTTATTTGCAGATTAAAAAATAAGTAGTATGATACCAATAACCAAGGCCAGGCAAAACATGGATCAGGAGGTCTTGTCAGTGTGTGGGAATCAGATGTTAGGTAAGACAGAGAAAAAAAAACAGTGTACTAATAATTATTGGAAATGATAATACCAGCCTAGAACAGAGCATTGAATGTAGGCAAATGTATATACATGATAAACTCTAAATGTATGTATTGCAAGCCACAATGTGGAAGAGAAGGACAAAAGAGGGAGAGAAAGAGAGAGAGAGGAGGCAAAGTGCCAGGCTGGGGCTGGGGGGGGAGAGAATCAAGGCACACTGGTGATGGGAAATGGGCACTGCTGGTGGGTTGGGTGCTGGAACACTGTATGACTGAAATCCAAACATGAACATCTTTGTAATTGTATATCTCACAGTGGTATAATAAAAATTAGAGAACATAATCAGAGATGTGAAATGATAGATAGATAGATAGATAGATGATAGATAGATAGATAGATAGATAGATAGATAGATAGATAGATAGATAGATAGATAGATAGATAGATAGATAGATAAGTAAATAAATAAATTCCAGTCAAGTGCATGTGAGTCTGTGTCACACTCAATATACTATCTCTTCCTTGCCATCCCTGCCCTTGCCCCACTACCAAAAAGAAAATTGTTGACTATAGGACTAAGCTAATAGCTACAAGAAAACAACAATCAAGGAAAGTGAACAAATTGAATAAAAGTGATCATCTGCAATTTGAAAGAGATAAGTATATATCTAGTGGTGAAATTGTTGCAGTATACACTGTCATTGAATATAATCACCATTTCCTGATCTATATATAATATGATGCAACTTTAGTCAGTTACATATAGCACTTTCTAATAGTAGATGTTTCCTGATTTTCTATATTTTCCAGCCTTCTTGGTTGATAAACTCTACCTAAATGTATATGTAAGATCAAGATAAACTAGACCATTATCATTTATTTCAACCAGAGTAAAAAACTAAATTAGACCTATACAGAAAGCACACATTGTTAGTGAATAATATTGACGTGATTAAATTTCCTCAAAGCAATGTTTAACTGATAGTATTAATATTTTTAACAAAGAAACTTTACTGCTTAGTATTGATATTTTGTTCAATTTAGACTATATTTAATGTATAAAATTATGATTTGTTAAGGTGAACATATATAAATCAGAAGTGGGTTTTAATATTTTTAAAAGTTACTTTCAGTTTTATATGAATATATAAATATAACATATTTTGATTATCATTACCTAAAAACTTTATAGGTATCATTGTGAAGCTATCTGATTTGAATATTTGTAGGTGAGATATTTAGGCAATTATAGTAAGAGCTGTATTTTTTACAAATATGGGGAGTATTGACCACAACTGTCAACCTCTCCATATGAAATTGTAGTAATATACTGTATTAAGCTGAATAATTTCATAAAATTTCTATAATAAACTGCACAATTTTATACTTTTAGCACTTTGAAATATTTTACACAGTTATATCATTGATTTTTGCAAGGCATCATATTGTAGAACCCTTTATTTTTAAATCCAAAGCAATTGGGTTAGAAAATTTGTTTTTATGAAACTAAAGATTTCAGGTTTATTAATAATATGGTGGGTGTTTATATTTTTAAAAGGTAAACAACATTAAATGGAAACATTAAGAAACACTGATCACGAAAAGTATTTTTTAATAATATGTTGTGGAAGAGATTGTAACCAGAAGGGAGTTTAAACACTTTATTAACTTTAAAGCTCTTTTCTATAAGATGAAAGTACAAAGAAAAACTCAATGTTTTACTACTTATGACCCCTTTTTTCTGTTTTACTTTAACTTTTTAGTTTACCAGATTTAATACTTATGACAACCATTAAATTGTTAGGTAGCTCTGAATTGCAAGATTTATAATGTCCAATTATTTTCAACCTGAAACCAACACTCTGAGAATCATAAGGATTTTATTGTTCTGTGCTCCTGTAATATTCCTGTTTCTGTGTACTAAACTTTTATTAAAATACACGAAGAATACAATTTCTGTTGACTGTACAATTGCTGTTGCTGTTGACTGCAATCTAGAAATTATCTCCTATACTAAAACTATGTTTGTATATTATTTGTTTACCTAAGAGGTTAGCAAATGACATGGAGTGCCACTACTCCCTTTAGAAATAAATCTGTATGCAAATATTTGTGGACATGAAAAATAAATCAAATATTAGAGTCTATGCTAGATGTGGTAGACTTTGGAAATGTATTAGCATAACGTCAGATTTCTGCAAACTCAAGAAAATGTTGAATAGACATATTTCAAAATGAAGGAAGATTGCATATGGATTTTCTATTTTTGGATCTAGAAAAGGAGAAATATAGATCTGGACTTGATATTAAAGCAGGTTGTGAGAAAAATAAGAAAAATGGCATAAGGTAAATAACTCATTCTTACTTGCATCTTTGTTGAGAGTGTGAGCTTCACATTCTAAAGACTAGAAAATTTATGTTGGAAATAGAGAGATTAAGTCTGATATTTTCTAGTTCCATTCAGGACACAGAAAATTGATTTTTTTTCTTAGCTATGCATTGTATTCCATTGCGTATATGTATCACATTTTTTTGGGGGATGCCCCACCTTGTGGTTCTCAGGGGTAAGTTCTGTCTCTCCTCTCAGAATCATTCCTGGAAAACTGGGACTTGTGGGGCGGGGGCGGGGGTGTGTAACACCATTGTGAGGCTGGGGATAGAACCCAGGTCAACTGCAAGCAAGACAAGCATCCTAAACAATGTACTACCTTTCTGGTCCCTATGTACCACAACTTATTGATTCATTTATCTATAGTTGGTAATTAGGGATATACCCATAGGTTGACTAAGTGCTGCAGTGAACATAAGTAGTGTATAGCATTTGAAATTTTTTGTTTTGGGGATAGAAACCAAAAAGCAATATTGCTGGATCTTACAGTAATTTTATGCCTTCTCTTTTTTTTTTACAGAGGTGTTCATATTACTTGCCATAAAGACTGAACCAACTACGGTTTAAACATACTGATTACTTATTGTTTTTCATAGAGGTTGAACAAATATTCCTACCAACAGTGGATTGATCACTTGATCACTTGACATCTCACTATTCATCGATTTGCTCGAGTGGGAGCCAGTAACATTTCCATTGAACCCTATCACGTGCCAGTGTAGCCCAAAGGCATCTGGTTGCTTCAGGAATATGAAGAGTCTCAAACTGTTCATTCAGGGTCTTGATGAAGAAGTCTGACCATCTTGTAGGTGGGCAGCCACGTGATCCCTTGACATCCCGTGGGATCCAGTCGGTAATGGCTCTAGTCCAGAGGTTGTCTCCAAATCGATTTACATGTCCAGCCCATCTGATTTTCGATGGCTTGGCAGATGAGACAACATCCCTGACTCTGGAACAGAGATGGAAGTTGGAACTCCAGATTCCTTCTTTCACTTGAGTGAAGTGTGATATTCCAAGCATAGCTCTTTTGGATTCCTCTTTGGGAGACCCAAATAGCATTCTTATCCTGCTTTCGTAGGGCCCAGGTCTCTGAGGCATATGTTAATGCAGGGAGAACAGTGGAGTCAAAGAGATGTGCCCAAGCTGGAGGTTCTTTTGTCTTTTTTAGCTATTTCTTCGATGTTTTTGAAGGCACTCCATGCCGCTCTCTTGCTCCTGCGCAGCTCAGGTTTTAGGTCATTCATCATGTTGAATTCTCAACCTAGGTACACATAACTGCTGCATTCAGAGATGTTTGTTCCATTGAGAGTGAATGGGGCCTCTGGAACTAGTTCATTTTTCATGAACATAGTGTTCTTTAGATTCAGCTGTAGACCTATCTTTCCACATTCTCATTCAAAGTCAGCCAGCATTTGTGCCACTTGGCTAATGTTTGGTTTTATTAGAATGATGTCATCAGCCAAGTGGAGGTGGGGTAATTGCCAACCGTCTATCTTCACTCCCATTCATTCCCATTCTAATTGTCGCATGATGTTCAAGGGTGGCACTGAAGAGTTTTGGTGAAATGGTATCACCCTGCCGAACCCCTCTTTTGACATCAATTATCACTTTGTAGAATGGAGAGATCCTGGTGGCGAATCCGTAATAGAGCCTCATGAAGGATCTTGATGTATTGGGTTTGAACGCCCAGTTTGGCTAGGGCTTCGATGACTGCTTCAGTCTCCACAGAATCAAAGGCTTTCTGTAAATCAATGAACGTGAGACAGAGCAGCATATTGTACTCCCTACAAACCTCAATGAGCTTGGTTACCGTGTGGATATGGTCGATTGTGCTGAATTCTTTCCGGAAGCCAGCTTGCTCGCATGGTTGTCCTTCACTAGTGTTCTACCAATTCTGTTCAGGATGACTCCTGTAAACAGCTTGTAGATGACGGACAACAGGCAGATGGGGTGATAGTTGCCGATGTTTTCAATGTCTCCCTTCTTAAACAGTAGAACTGTTCTGCTGGTTTTCCATTGGGAGGGCACCTTGCATTCGGACAGGTAGCGTGTGAAGAGCCGAGCTAGTGTATTGATAAGTACCGATGGCAGATTCTTTAGGTGTTCGGGTCTGACTTTGTCTGGGCCTGGTGCTGTTCCCTTCTTTCACCGACCGAAATGGCATGTCGGATTTCAGAAGGGAGAACGTTGGGAATGACATATCCATCCTGTGGAATTTGGTATGTGGGCAGGTGGATGTGGCTATCAAAGAGATTTGAGTAGAAGTCCTGGATAATCTTCTCCATTGCCTTTCTGGAAGATGTGATAGATCCATCAGGGCGCGGAGGGCAGTCATCTTGGTCTTATAGTAGGTGAAGGACAGGGCGGGTGGTGCGAATGCTTTTCCCGGCTTCTGCTGTATCTTCCAGTATTTCTGCTCTTCTGTCTTTGAGGTCTTCTTTTATCGCTTCTCTGCACCGTTTAGCAAGCTTGGACGTTAGCATTTGGTCTCCTGAGGCTCGTGCCTTGCCATGTTGGCGAATAAGCTTGAGAGTTTCTGAAGACAGGCGTCCTTTTGTGTATTCTTCATCGATGTTGTCAATGGTGGTATCTTCCCATGTTGATGCAATGGTGCCAAAGGTTTCTCAGTTGGTGGTCGTTCTGGGAGTTCTCTTCTTAAACTTTGCAGCCTTTTCTCCCCGTTGTGGGAAGTAGAATTTTGCACCGAAGGAGACGGTGGTCCGATCCTGTTTGGAATTTGGGGACGACAGCAACATCTGTCAGACAAAACCATCGATTGAAGATGATGTGGACAATTTCATTGTGGAACTGTCCACCAGGAGATTCCCATGTCCAATGTTTCGCTTCAGCCTTCTGGAACTGTGAGTTCCCATGAATGGTCTTGGTGGACATGATGAACTCAGATAGTCTCTCACCCTGTTCATTCCATTCTAGGCCATATGTCCCGATGTGGAGTTCTTCAGCTGATCTTCTTGGTCCTATCTTGGCATTAAAATCACTGACTTGATCTTGTAGAAGGTGTGATCTTTTTTATAGAACTCCTCCAATTCCATGTAGAATTTCTCAATTTCATCTTCTTTTTATGTGGATTTTGGAGAGTAGACAATAAAGATAGAAATTGCTGGCAGTGGGCCATATCTCTTCAAGTGTAATTGTCCACTTGTTAGGCATCCTGATGGAGGCTCTGGGGCTCATAAGAGCCCAGATAAACCCCCCAACCTTTTATTTACAATACAAAACCCAGGGCTATGAACAAAGGTCATCCAACATAAGTATGTAGATATATCCATACCTCAATGTAACCCATTAAGAAAAGATTTTTCACCTGTTGCATTTTAGAGGTGCAGAAACTAGCATATTCTTGAATGTCTCTTAGTTGGAAATCATTTTTCTATTAAGTTGATGAGAAGAAAACAACCCCTGAAATCTGGAAAAATAATTGTTATTCCAGAATACACTTTCATTTTACCATTTTATATCATTTGATTCACTTTAGTTGTAGTTTCAAAAAACATGCAGTACTGAATTCTGGTTTTGAAGTACTGATTGTTGATTAGTCACCCAGGACTCACAGCTCTAATAAAACTAAATTTCTACAACTAGAATTTATACTCCCAACCATTACACTATTCCAGTCATGTTTGTAATGTGTTTTCTCTTTAACTTTCCAACTAAAGAACATTTTAAAATAATGGGGCTGATTTTGCCTTTCTGCCAGTTACCATGTATGGTCTGCTGAGAATTATAAGGGATCATTAGTGAGCAAAGAGCCAACACTAACTCCTGAGCATTTCTGTGTGTGCCTCCCAAGTACAATAAAAAAATTATAATGTAAAAATTCTTTAATTTTAGTGCACTGAGTTTTGCTGATTATGAATGTGAAAACTTTCTGTTGTCAGAAGACATGGTAGTCAAATGAAGTAGTACTCCAAGATTAAATTTCCTGCTGAAGCTAGTATTCTCTATTGTATGCATTTTTGTTTGTAGTTTGTAAAGGGTCATACACAACTATGTTCATTTTGACCCCTTGCCCTGTGCTCAGGGATCACTCCTTGTGGTCCTCAGCAGATTACATGGATTGCCTGAGATTCAATTGGAGTTGGCTATGTGCAAGAAATTTATCTAAATTCCTTTGTTATTTCTCTGCCCCACCCCTGTTTGATTAAATTGTTAATCGTATTAGTCTCTTATGATCTTTCACTTTATTGTGTGATAATTATAATATCTTCATATTTTTGTTTGGGACCACCCTTGTTAGTGCTGAGGGCTTCCTTATGGCTCTGAGCTTGTCTCAGGGATTTCTTTGGCGGAGCACAGCAGAATTTATGGAGTGCCAGGGATTGAACTGGTCAAACCTGTGAAAGGAAAGTTCCGGCCAGCTGTTCTCTCTCTCTTTTCCCCGGTAATTTCTCCCTTTTAATATCTATTTTGTTTAATTGAACTTTTTCTTTATATTAATGAGTCTTGTGGAAGTTTTTCCAACTGTATTTATCTTTTAAGATACCACTTTTATCACTTGTATCACTTGTCTTCCCGTTCATCATCGATTTGCTCGAGCGGGCACCAGCAACATCTCCATATGTCCTGTCTCATGCTATTAGAGACCAAGGGCATCTGCTTTCTCCAGGAACATACAGAACCCTCAAACCATCCCATCAGGTCATGGGAATGAGGTCTATAATTGTTACTGGTATTTGGCATATCAAATACGCCACGGGTAGCTTGCCAGGCTCTGCCGCGGCGTGGCATACCCTCTTGTAGTCACCTCTGATTTCCAGAAATTAATGAAAAACTGTGCGGCCTCTTGCAGCCAAAGCGAGCAGGGCTGTGATTAGCTCTTCTGCTGGGTGAAATTCTGACAAGAGGGCAGTCCAGATGTGGAAAATGGCGACCCTCATGGAGTGGGGGGTCGTCTGGCTTCTTGTGAGGCTCTGCTGGGGTGGCGGGCCAGGGCTAGAACCCACAGTCTCTCCTGGGGGACTTGTGGATTGGCTGGGCACAGGGAGAGCTGGTAGCAATTTAAGTTAGTTTAAGATACCAACTCTTTGTTTTATTGATATTTTGTGGTGCATTAACAATTATTAGTAAAGGCTGGAAAGAGTAAAATGACTAAGATTTTTAAAAAATATTTTATTATATTACCATGAGATATACAATTATAAAGATGCTCATGTCTGGTTCTGGGCCATACAGTGCTCCAGCACCCATCCCTCCACCAGTGCCCATTTCCCACCACCAATGTCCCCAATTCCTCCCTTCTCCCCCCAGACTGCCTCTATGGCAGGTTCTTTATCTCTTTCTCTCTCTCTCTCTCTCTCTCTCTCTCTCTCTCTCTTTCTCTCTCTCTTCCTTCTATTACACATTGTGGCTTGCAATACATCCATTTAGAGGTTATCATGTGTATCTTTTTTGCCTATATTCAGTGTTCTGTTCTAGGCTTGTATTATCTTTTCAACGATTATTATCACACTGTTCCTTCCTCTGCCTTACTTAATCTCTGACGCCCACATGTTTGTGGTAGATTTTAACTGTTAACAATACCTCCTGATTCATGTTTTGCCTGACCTTGGATATTGGTTTCAAAATACATATATTTATGTTTGTCTTGCATATGGATGACTCTATTCGATCTCTCCCTAATTTCCAGCACTGCATATGTTCCCTTGAACATTCCCAGGAATAATCCCTGGACACAGAGCCAGAAATAAGTTGGATATGTCCTCAACTCCTAAAAAACAATTTATTAATTAATTTTCTTGGGATAAAATGCTATATTCAAAATTTGTAAAATCAGGCAAATGTCTTACTAATACTTCTCTACTGGCCAATGTTTATTAACACTCAAATGCCGTTCCTTATATCTCTAGCTAAATGTACCTGATTTAGTTAAGGAATTATATTTTTAGAGTAGTCATTTTAAGGTGTCAAATTCAAAGGTAAACCTCTATATTCCTTCACTAATTTTTCAGAACTATGCTTCTGAAAAATAACAAAATATCTCTTTATTTACTTTAGCAAACTTTTTAATTGGTCCCCTTGACATTTATAAGATCAGCGGTCATATGTTGCAGTATTCTTTTATTTCACCAATTAGAAAAATATAACAGCCCCCCATATCTCTTTAATTGTTTTGTTTTCTATCATAAAAGATATTGAATGTACATTTTTAAATATTATTGTAACATTTTAGTCAAACCCTAGTTCAGCATGACATTTCACTGAAGTAAGAACAGTGAGGAAAAATGTGCTTCATATAATCTTAGCATACCAAGTATGAAATTACTTGAATCATTTAAGATGAAAATCACCCTACTTGATGGGACAATTAAAAGGAGCAGCTTTTTATTCAGGATTTTTACACCATTTACTTGAGAGAAGACTGTGTAAAGAGACAGGCACCAAGCAGATTAGAGAATTTATCATTAAAAAACTGAAATAATTATACTTCTTAGGCTATAAAGTCTATAATATCAATATTGCTATGAGTGGCAGCTAGGTTACACTAAATTTTTAAAACTAGTGGACTATCTCGGTTTTTCCTAAAATTGCTTCTCATTATATGCCTGTATTCATAAGATACATGCAATTGTATATCTAATAAGTGAAATATCACATCTATTGCTAGATGTTGGCTAGATTTTCAATTCAGCGTGCATATTGAATTTTAATTGCAGTATTAAAGTCTTCTTATTCTACTATTGCAAAAAATCTAAGTTTTAGAAATTATCTTAATTGGTATGGAGATAATTCTTTCTTATTATGACTAAATATTACTTGTGACTAAGTAGTATACAGACCTCAATATATGATTTAATTTTTTCAGAAATGAGAAGCTTATTTTATTTTTTTATTTAATTTATTTTATTGGGTCACCATGACTGAATAAAATAAAATTTAGAAAGTTGTTCATGATTGAGTTCCAGTCATACAACGTTCCAACACCCCTCCCTCCACCAGTGCATGTTTCCCACCAGCAATGTGTTCCTTTACCCTCCTGCTACCCCCATCTGTGGTAGAGTTTCCCTCTGTCTCCTCTCTCTCTCTCATTGGGTATTGTTGTTTGCAATACAGATACTTAGAGGCCACCATGTTTGTTCCTTTGTCTATTCTACACACATGTCTTATACAGCTGCCAGTTACCACTATCTTTGTCATAGTGGTCTCTTTCCTATCCCAACTGCCTTTCCCCCAGGATATTGAAGCAGGGTTGAAAAGCTCATTTTGAGTGCTATAGTAAATTTAAATTTTCTTAGATGTATTTCAATATCTAATACATGCAATAACAAGCATGTGACATAATTTGTTATTAAAACAATTTATAAATATCATACTGATCCACAAAAATAATTTGCTGGTATTTCTTAGTATAAAGAACAACTGTAAATATATTTATGAAACTCAGTAAGTAAAATAACTGATATAGCAAATATCTCATGATTATATTCAATATTAAATGTATTGTCATTTCTGACAAGCTACCTGTGTCGTATTTGGTATGGCAAAACAGTAACAAACCTCAATCTCATGACCTGAATGAATGATCAGAGGTTCTTCGTGTTCCTGGTGTGAGCTGATGCCGTTACAGTACCATGTGACAGGGACAAATGGAGACATTATTGGTGCCCATTTGAGCCAATCAATGAAAAACAGAAAGACAAATGATACAAGTGATATTATCATTTCATAGAAAATTTATTTCTCCTTGTCTTTGCTTTTGTTCATTAACTATTCCCTTGCCTGCCACTCTACTATCAATTGTTTGTGTTATCTCTCTCCCATAGTATCTTATTTTTTGAGATTAGGACAAAGACTTTAATAAAACAATGGTGCCAGTGGATTCTTAGCATTTATTGAGGTCAAATGAATACATGAAATTTATCTATGCCATACATCTCTCAAAAAAAGAAACGCCAAAATAACAAATATATACATATTATATTATATTTTAGGTATCAAGAGTTACAATGATTTTAATGGTATAAATATAAAATGTAATTACATTATACCTACTACCAGAGTGCCAGTTCCCCACCACTGTTTCTTTTCATGTTTTACCCTCCCAAGTCCCATTGAGCACATGTATGTTCTGTAGGCAGAATCTCAGGATTACCTTATTGACCATTATCCACTCCTTTACATTGTGTCCTTACATACCACAGACCATGATATTATCTAACATTTGCCTTCTCTTTAATAATTTCACTTAGCAAATACCCCACCACAGTTATATCCATGTTATGGTGAAATGCAAGGTTTAACCTTATTTTTTTTCCTTATAGCTGAGTAGGATTATATTGGATACCATAATTTCTGTATCCATTCATCTGTTGTTGAGTAATTTGTTGTTTCTAGATCTTGGCAGTTGTGAATAATGTTTTAATGGACAGATGTGTGCAAACATCTTCTCAGATCATTATTTTTATATTCCTTAGTTAGATGCCCAGAAGTAAAAAAAAAAAGCTGGTCATATGGGCATTATCTTTAGTATTTTTGAAAACTCTCATAGTGACTTCCACAAAGGATGACAGATCTACTCACTAACAGTAAGTGGTAGTTCCTTTTCACCACAATCCTGATGGCACTGTTTGTTGACTTTTTGAAATAGGACCATCTCGTTGTTTTGAGGCAATCTTGTTGTTGTTGTTATTGTTGTTGTTGTTGTTTGATGGCCATACCTGGTAATGCTCAGCTGTTACTCCTAACACTTCAGTCAAAAAACACTTCTGGAAGTGCTTGGGGGACCATATATAAAGCTGAGGGTCGAACATGGGTTATCTGTGTGCAAGGCAAGCACCATACCTGCTGTATTATCACCCCAGCCCCAAATCATTATTTGAAGTTTTTAAGATTTGCCTTTTTCTAATAAATAGTGATAACAAGCACCTCTTAAGTCTTGATTATTTATACATCTTTTTGAGAAAATATCTTTCCAACCCTTCTTCCCATCTTTTAATGAGATTGTTTTGACTTAGTTTGATAAGTGTAATATATACCTTAAAAATTAGATTTATTAGATGTTTGATGTGAGAGCATTTTATCCCATTCACTAGGATTTGTTTATTTTAGCAGTCATATCTTTTCCAGTACAGAAGTTTTATTAGTTTGATATAGTACTGTTTGTTTAGTGTCTCTTGCAGAGCTATTTTAATGGCCATAAATATTTTTTTACCTATTGTTTGTCTGAAAATCTTTCTATCATTCTTTCTGAACTGAGTGATAATCTAGCGAGATAGGGTATTTGTTTATTTAATTCATTATGTTGGCTAGGTCATATATTTCCCTTATGAACTGCTGGGTTTTATTTGCAAGATCTGTTCTTAATTTTATTTTTCTTTGATCTTTCTGCTATCATTTTTTTCTTTCTTTTGACTTTTGCTATTTTAATTATTCACTGTATCACTGTCTTCCCATTGTTCATCGATTTGCTGGAGGGGGCACTAGTTATATCTCCATAAGTCCTGTCACAAGCAAGTATAACCCAAGGACATCTGCTTGCTCCAGGGACAGGAAGAGTCCCAAACCATTCTTCAGGTCATGGAACTGAGGTCCGTAATTGTTACTAGTTTATGGCATAACAAGTGAATAAACGCAGGTAGCATGCCAGGCTCTGCCATGTAGGTGGTATAGTCTCAGTAGAAGGCTCTCATCTCGAGCATTTACTGATGAAACTTAACGGGGAAAGATCAGATTTTCTCTTGGATAGAGTTCTGAGGAACTATGGAATCTGGATGTTGAAAATGACTTACTGCATGATGTGTGGTTTGCTCTGGCTTCTTGCTAGGCTTACTGGTATCAGTTAGAACCTGTCTAGAACTGTACACAAGGTATAAATATGAAAGATCTTGGGAGGGACCTTATCCTAAAATCAGCATTCTCTAAGAATATCGAGCAGCAGCTACGCGGCGGCACCTCAAAAGAGCTGTGGGTCTGGCATGGGTGGTGTCTCTTTTCCAGGGCAACTGGCATGGAGGCGGAGGAAAGGGCAGGGCCCAAAACTCCACTCTGAGTCCAGTCAGCATGGTCTCTCCCCGCACATGAAAGCAAACCCTTGGAGCAACGTTGGACTCGGCCAGGGGCTGGCTGAGCCCTTAACGGGAGGTCAGCTCCATGGGTTGCTTCCACGTGGGGCCGGCTGAGCAGCACAGCTGTGGGTCTGAAGTGGATGGGTCTGGATCTCTTCCAGGGTTTCAGATTAGCTGTGAGTCTCATTTTCATTATTATGTGTCTAATTTTTTTTCCCTTTTGGGGTGTATTTTGTTTGGAATTATTTGAATTTGTTGTATCTAGGTAGATGTCTCTTTACCAGCATGGGAAGTTCTCAGTTATAATTTTTTTAACCAATGTGTTTTTCCTGTTCTCTCATCTTCCAGAACTTCTATAAAATGAAGATTATTTCTCTTGAAGTTCTATATGATACTTAGGTTTTCTTCATTGTTATTACATCCTTTTATTCTTATGTTCGACTTTCAGATTTCTTTAATTTTATTTCCAAGAACACGTTTGCACACTGATTCATTCCTTATCTTTGTCATTCTGCTGCTCAATTCATCCATTTCTTATTTTAGTTCACCTTTATATTCTTCAGTGATTCTGATTGGAGTTTTCTCATACTTTGGCTTTTTTATTGGAACACTCACTTATTTCTTTCCTTAATTCAGTGAGCGTCCTTATTATTATCATTTTGAAGTCTCATTAGTGAGAATAGAGGCCTCTTACAGATGCAGAGACCATCCTGGGCTCTTTTAATCATCTATTAATATAAGTAAATGCCTCTACTCATTGTGTCTAATATGCTGTGAGGGATAAGGTCTGGTTTTGTGCAAGTATGAACATAACTCTAGGTTTATGGTTCCCGATTCTAGGCAGAAAACATAGAACTCATATTACTCTGTTGCTCCAAAATACTCTGACTATTTTGTTTCTGGGAATTAGTAATTACAAACTTGGTAGGTTTGTTATATTTTTAAGAATGGACAGAAAAAAAGGCCTGCCTACCAGATTGCACAGTTTCATAAATTTGGGTAGGAACACACTCTATAGATTCTAATTTTCCTATGTCTTTGGGGAAAATCTTTCTGACTCAGAGTAAATGCTGAATGCAGTTAGATGTGACAGGCAGGTGTAGGGGCTACTCTTGTTTTCTCCTATGGTTTTCTGCCTTTGGCATGGAGTGGTGGCAGAGAGCTTTAGTCTGGCTTCCTAGAGGCCATAGATGTTCACATTTTGTGAGAGCAGAGATTAAAAAGAGTGTCTGAATTTTTGTGAGAGCAGAGATTTAAAAGGCTAGGACATTTATTTGAGCTTATGGTTTCTTTTTCCTGGTTGACATTCTTCCCCAAACCCACTTTTATACCATTTTCTTTTTAAAATCTATAGTTAGGCTTAATTTTTCTTTTTTAACGTTGTTCAGTGTCATTGTGGATAAGATCAGTGCATAACTTTACTTAAGGTTATAGTATATAACACATTGATGTCTAACATGTAAAATTTCCAAAATGATTAAAGCTTGTCTTATGCTAAAGATTTTTTAAGGTAAGAGTCTTTAAGAGTAGGTAATATAGTATTAACCATAGTAACCACCACTATATAATTTGTCTTTTGTTTTTATATGATTTTTTGAATTTTAGTTTATTTATTTTTAATTGCACATATAAGTGTCTTCATATAGCATTTGTCTTTTTTATTGGACTAATTTATTATAAGGCTATTTCATATCATCCAAAATACCAAAAGTAGTTGAATTTTTTTCTTTCAAGTTAATAACATTGTATTAGTGCAAATTCAACACTTTCTTCATCTATTCATCTATTTTAATATTTTTATTGAGGTGTCATGGCTTACAATATTTTTAGCATTGTTCAATTCTCATAATACTACTGTACCACATACTGCCAGAATGTCATTCTGTTTCTCTAATTGTCTTAAGATCCTTTTTCACTGCCACCCACAAACCCTAGCAGTTACAATTCTCAGTTCTGTTGGCAATAGTACAACACATGTTTTGATTGGTATTTCCTAGTTCTTTACTTTATTAATTTATGCCCATATTATAGTGCTTTCATCCAGAATTTCTTGTGTGATTAAATTCACTTAGCATGGCACCTTGCAGCTCTTTTCCAATTTAAACAGAACACAAGATTTCTTATTTTAATATTGCTGCATAGTTACCCATTGTGTGCATACATCACTATGATATAGTTACTCATCTTTTGTTGGGTACTTCACTATTTCAAGAAATTGGCTACTGTAAGTAGCACTACAATGAATTTAAATATACATAACTTTGAGTATATCCTTATAAATTATTTTTACTAAAATGGATATCAGAGAGAAAAATCATTGGATATAATGAAAGTTTATAATTATTACTGATATTTATTACAATTGATATGGAACCACACTACCTGTACTTGGGACTTGTTCCTGGTTTTATTTTCAGGAACCAATCCTGGCAATGCTTGGGGCAATCAAAGCAGGGTTATTTGTTTGCAAGAAAAGTGCCTTATTTGTGCATTATCTCTCTGATCCCAAAGAACTTCTATCACACTTCTTTGTTTTAGAGATACATCCAGGGATTATTATGAACTTCACTGAATACTTAGGATTTTCTCTTGATGGTACTCAGGGGACCAGGCAATGCCAGGGTGTTGGAACTTGTGCATTCTGAATGCAATGCATATGATCAAGTCCTTCTGCCTGCAGTATCACATCATTCATATTTTAAATATATTTAGAAATCCATTCCATTTTCATGAAATCTGAGCCAAACAATTATGAATTAAAATTTCCTTTTTACTAGATCCATACCAACGCCAATTGTTTCCAAATATTTTTATATAAATCATTTTCATTATTGTCAGATAATAGCTTTTTTTGTTTTGATTTTCTTTACTCTAATAATCAGTGCTAGTGAATATTTTCTATGAACTTTTCGCATCATCTGTCTATTGAAGAGTGTTGATTTTGCCCCTCACCCATTTTTAAAGGGATTTTGTTGTTATTGTGAGCATTATGAGTACTTTTTTAAATCTTAGATCATTAACTTTTTGGTATCTTGTATCAATATTTTCTCCCATTCAATAGATAGCTTTTGATTTTAGCTGTTATGTCTTTTGATATGCAGAATCTTTTTATTCTGATATGGTGCCAGGTATTTAGTTTTCTTTTCTTTCACAGTGGGTCATCTCTCTGAAATCAATATCATGAAGAGTTCTGCCTATATTTTCCTGAATGTGTTTTATAGATATGGATTTCTTTCTGATATCATTTGATATATTTTGAATTAATTTTTGCGTATGATGTGAGACAGGAGTATTTTTTATTTTTTATTTCTTGCATAGGCCAATAAGTTTTTCCATCTTCATTTATTGAAGATAATTTTTTAATTCCTTTTTACATACCTAGCTTCCTTTTCAAAGCATGTCAGTTATCAAAATTTGGTAACTAATATTTGATTTATACTACTTTATCAGTTGAAATTTATTCCTGATACTTAACCCAGATATTTCATATTAATATGAAACCAATTTCTTTACTTCAGAATTCTGAAAATTGAAATATGCACTAACTTAAAGAATTTCCTAACCTAGAATTCATTCACTTCACTCTTATCACTTCGTCTTCCTGTTGATCATCTATTTGCTTGAAAGGGCACCAGTAACATCTCCATACGTCCTATCACATGCTAGTAGAGCCAACGGGCATCTACTTGCTCCAGGCACATAAAGAGCCTCAAACCATTCCATCAGGTCATGGGAATGAGGTCTATAATTGTTACTGGTGTTTAGCATATCAAATACGACATGGGTAGCTTGCCAGGCTCTGCTGTGCTGGTGGGATACTCTTGTAGACATCTCTAATCTCTAGAATTTATTGATGAACCATGTGGCTGCAATTGGCCGCATGAGCAGGCCTGTGATCAGCTCTTCTGCTGGGTGGAGCTCTGATGAGAGTGGAGTCCGGATATGGAAAATGGTGGCCCTCATGGTTTGGGGGTTCTTCTGACTTTTTGCGATGCTTTGCTGTGGGGGAAGGCCAGGGCTAGAACCTGCTATCCCTCCCAGGCACCTTGTGAGCAACTGGGCAGAGTGAGAGATGTTAGCAGCTCTGCCTCGTGTGTGTGAGCTTCTGATCAGCATACCTGGTCTGGGCTTGAAAGACAACCGCAGGGTGGGTCTCGACAAGCTGGGTGTGTGATCAGCTCTTTTTGCTGGGTGGAGCTCTGATAAGAGAGAGGAGTCCAGATGTGGAACATGGTGGCCCTCATGGTATGGGAGTTCCTCTGGCTTCTTGAGGCTCTGTTGGGATGCCAGGGCAGGGCTAGAACCCACCATTCCTCCTGGGTGCCTTATGATCAACTGGGCACAGGGAATTCATTATCTAGAATTCATTATCTAGGTTATTATTTATTATTTGTGTTTTCTATCAGGAGTTATCTTATGATGTCTTGTCATTTGTCTCTTGTCTTCTCGCTCATCAATTTGCTTTGAACAGGCACCAGTAACGCTCTCTGTTTGTTGGGAATGAGGTCCAATATTGTTACTGTTTTGGGCATGTCTAATACACCACAGATAGCTTGCTAGGCTCTGCTGTGCCTCTGGGTTCATCCCAGAGGACAGAGTCCTTTTCTATGTTAGACCACCAACCATTCAGGCCCATGGGGCAGAGACCTGTGTGTAGACAAACCTATCTCCTGTCTGCCACCTGCTGACGTAGCTGGGCACTTTAACAACTGCTGAGATTTTTTTTCTTCTCCTTCTCCTCCTCCTCTTCCTCCTCCTCGTCCTCCTCATCCTCCTCCTCCCTCCTCCTCCTCCCCATCCTCCTCCTACTACATTGTTTGGGGGCCACATGGTGATGCTCAGGTGTTACTTTTGGCTCTGCACTCAAGGTCACACCTAACATTGAACGGTTGCAAGATACGTGATTTTCTATATCAGCCATGGTTCAAATTGCATTTTTATAGCCGCTTGAGCAGTCAGTCACATATGCAATGCAGCAGGTTTCCACAACACAATACACATCACAGCTGTCCGTGTATCCTTGGAGCACCTTCCAGGAGCTTACATTCCTAAAGGGGGCTGAGAATCCTCCTGCTATTCCAGGGACCAAGTTCCCCCTGGTGTATTCTCTCTGGCCCATCCATCATATTCTTGACCTGTCAGAATCTACATTCAGCTTTGACCAATAGGCTGCGAATAGCGCCTCTCTCTTCTGGGTCTCAGCCCTGAACCTGGCCAAGTCACTCTCTCTCGCCCAGTCCCACCTGCGGGGGTTAGGGGAGTTGGGTCTGAGGGCAGAGAGAGGGCCTTATCAAGGTATTTTTCTGTAGTCTTGTAACTTTTACATTCATTAGAATTCCATTATAGCTAAGTGTAGTCTTTGCCTCTAGAGTAGAGTGAATAAAAAATAATGTAAGCTCCCATGATGGATCAGGTCCAAGTTTCAACACAAATTCCTATCCGCACCTTGTTTTACTTATTGTGAAATACCTATAGTGTGGTCAAATATTACGCATTTTTTGAATTTTGCTATCTTCAAAATCTCTTATATCCCTGAAAGTGAGATGGTTGGCATGTGAAATTAGTTTCCGCTTAGGTAAAAATTTTTGTAAACTTTTTGTGAATTATTTTTCCAATTTTATGAATTAGAAAAAGTATGATCAACCAGACCTGTTTTTTCCTTTTATCATATTTGATCTTAATAAGTCTCCAGTGTCTTGATTTCTCAGAGATCTGGTTAGTGCTTTTGGAATTTATGGTCTCTGGCTTTATCTTTGACATACTCCTTTGGTATATTTTTTCCCTAAGAAGATCTAGGCCTTCTGTAACTTCTTTGATTTTTTTCTAAGGACAAGATCTCTGCAGAAATCTAAGTCCAAGAAAGAAGATAGGTGAAAAAAGCAAGATAAACATAATATATTTTCAATTGGTGGAGAACATGGAATATTTTTCCTTTTTACTTTGTATTCATAAGAATGGAGGTTAGATGCTAAAAACAGTACATTATACAAATGGTTTATGAAACAAAGTTCTCTATTTGCATTTTCTTTTTTTTTTTTTGCTTTATCTCTTGTGTACATTTAGATTTTTTTTTGGTTTACTTTAACCTTGGTTTTTTTTTAAAGAAAACAATCATCACCAAGGGAAAGCTTTCTTGCTTATTTTTATATCTTTTGTGCTTGAAAAGCATTAACATATCCATTTCTCTCTCCTAAATAGGATCCTCTGAAATAACTTAGACAGGATTTGTGTGAATGGAAACTCATTTGTTTTAATTATGGAACCAGTGAGAAAGAAGTTCTAACATGTTCTTCTTTATTGCTTTGTACTCTAAATGAGTATACAAATATCCTATACAGACACTTGCATTTCAATTACAAGGTGATAATAGTTCTGTTTTCAAATTTTGGTTTCCTTTTCCCATCTGTCCTTACCCATAAATTCCTTCTAGCTTATGCTGACAAAAAATATTTTTAAACTCCCACTTATCTGTTGATATCCTCTTCACAACCCTAACCACGATTTCTTTCCCTTTTCTAATCTTATGAAAATTAAATTATATTTAATAGATTGAACAAATCTGACACCATACAGAATAATTATTTCACAAATGTTTTCTTACTGTCATATACTGCTCTAGATCCTGGGAAACCATGACAAATTGATTATTCTGGCCCCTAGAAGGCTGAAAAATCAGGGGACAGATGGAGGAACAAATTTACCTGTGTGGTGGTTGCATGAGAAGTGGTAAATCATCTTTGCGTCCTCCATTTCACTAATCACCATCTAAGATCTGTCACCAGTTTCAGGGCAAATTATTTCCTTTGACCCAGTGTTTAATTATACTCAAAGCTTCCAAAGTTTATGAAAACTGAGCCATGTCACTTAGTCTTTAATTAGTTTCTAGGGACAGAAATTAAGTCCTGGTCTACTGCTCAGGACAAAAAAAATTCTTTCTATTGGTTTATTTGTTAAATCAGTAGACCTCAGAAACATTAGGAGAGAAAAAAAATTCATTCAGAGAAAATACATTTTTAGCTGGATTGTATTTTTGTTTCTCTCGCTGTTGTTCTTCACCATCATCCACCTGAGATATTGTGGTCATCTGTAGTCACCTGGAATTGCTAAAATCATTTTTGACTTACTTTAATTCACCCTTTAAAGACGTTTTGCATCTGTTTTCTCTTCACAGTAATCCCGCCAAATTAGAAAACTGAGACTCAGGGGCTGGAGCCATAGCCCAGCAGGTAGGGCATTTGCCTTGCATGCAGCCGGCCCCTGCCAGCCCGGGTTTGATCCATGGCATCCCATATGGTCCCCCGAGCCCTTCCAGGAGTAATTCTTGAGTGCAGAGCCAGGATAAACCCCTGAGCATTGCCAGGTATGACCCAAAAAGCAAAAAAAAAAAATAGAAAAAAAAAGAAAACTGTAACTCAAGTTTTGGTACATTTTCAAGGTGACCGACACTCTGAATTTCTGAGGCATTGAACTGAAGTCTATGTCACCTGACAAAAATGTCACAAGCTCAGGTACTTTCACCAACTTGACTAGCTCATTTTGTTGAGTCACTTATATTTTCAATTGACTGGCTCATTTGACTTTCAACAATGGTTCTCTGATTGTAAAAGTTATATCTCTAAGGTATTTACTGATATTCTTGTTACTTTTGTATATAGACATTTCCATAATATTTGTTACAAGATAGTTTCTTCTATAAAAACAATTATGACTGTTGGAAAATTGCCCAAAGGCTAAGCCACGTGATTTACATGTGGGAGGACTAGATCCTATCCTAGGACAGCATGGTCTCCTGAGCACTGCTATGATAGACAACCAAGTTCTAAGCCAGGTACAGCCCCAGAGCACCACTGGGTTTGCCAAAAACTAACCCATAAATAAATTTGAGAGTAAAAGAGATAAATTTTGATTTTAGCTCCTTTAAGTTATTGTTCATTCTAAGGGAAGAGGCAATGTTCATATGCAAACTACAGATAGTGACCAAGTTGCCTATTGTGTGTTGTCTCGTGAAGTGGAAAAAAAATACAATGACTTTCTTAATTTAAACTATGAAATTGGAATATAAATTTTTTCTTCCTTTTTTGTAACACTGCACAAGGACTATCTCTCTAGCACTTTGCTATTTCATAAATTCATTATACTAGACAGTAAAGTCAAGATTTATAGTAAGAAAATTAGGAAAGAAAACAACAGTAATTCTGGTACGTGTCCATACCTCTGCCCTTCCAGTAAAGCAGCAAATGGTATTCAGGTGGAAGTTGAGATATTTAAGAATCTATTGTGGGCATCGGAGAGTATGTAATGGACACACGAGATTTTGTGAAACAGATTACTCACTTCATAAATCTATTGTTCCTGTTAGTTGTAATTTTTAAAAATATTCTCCCATTTTTCTTTCTTTTGTATGAGAGCCATGCAAAGTTAAGCTACAACTTTTTCAATCTACATCTGTATATTTAGGCAGAATGAGGACATAAAGTTGCCTTTAGCTTATGGTGTAGGTTCCTATCCAGTGCTGAGAACTGATTTTAGAATTCTCTTTGCAATGAATAAGTCCTTTCCAGCAGGAAAATCAAGCAGGATTTTTTTTTTCTTTCAAAGAAGTCTAAACTGAGCATAACTATAGAGGATTAGATAAATTGACTGCATTGAAAAGCCACAAGGAACATTTGTTAAAGTAAACCAACATGGTAGGGGGCCTCCTCAAGCAAAAGACAATTTTTAAAGAGAAATTTTAAATTATGACTTTATTCATATGATGGTAAACATCTGATAGATTTTTTAAATATCAAATATTTAAATGAACAGTTAGAATGAGCCTAATATGCGCCAGTTAATTGCTTTGATCTATGTGAATTTTATAATATTGAGAATTTTATAATATTGACAAAATAGGTATTTAATGTTCCTGGTATTTAAGTAAAAATTTTTTGTAATAGTTGAGTATTCAAGGCATTATTGATTTCCAGTCAAGTACTGCTTCTTGTTAAACTGGTCTATAAAGGCCATTTTCCACTCTTAATTATTCTCTTCTTGAAACATGGCCTCATACGACTTTCTTGGTAACCTTTCATCTCAACATGACACGGTCTTACTCTTTTTCTTTTGTTTTACTTATCTACGCAACATGAGTGCCAAAGTATTAAGAACTTGCCAGTTTAGGTCCATATATTTTCTATTTATGATCTTTCTGTAGATTTCCTTTAGCTTTCTCAATTATAAATGCTGAAGATATTTGTAGCAGGGGTTACTTTTGGTGTGGCTCAGGAAGTTTTATGGGGTGCTGGGGGTTGAACCTAGGCTTGACTCATGCAAGGCAAGTCCAAGTGCCTTACCTGCTGTACTATCTCTCCAGTCTCACATTTTTTGGTTTCTTAGACAAATTTCATTAACTTTCATGGAATGCCCTCAAAATCATCGAGAAATAGCTAAAAAAAAAAGAACCTCCAGCTCCAGGCACATTTCTTCAACTCCACCCTTCTCCCTGCATTAACATATGCCTCAGAGACCTGGGCCCTATGAAAGCAGGATGAGAATGCTATCCAGGTCTCCCAAAGAGGAATCGAAAGAGCCATGCTTAGAATATCACACCTCACTCAAGTGAAAGAAGGAACCGGAGCTCCGACCTCCATCACTGTTCCAGAGTCAGGGACACTGTTTTGTTTGCCAAGGCATCGGAAATCAGATGAGCTGGACATGTAATGCAATTTGGAGACGACTGCTGGACTAGAGCCATTACCGACTGGATCCGACGGGATGTCAAAGGATCACGTGGCCGCCCACCTACAAGATGGTCAGACTTCTTCGCCAAGACCTTGAACAAACGGTTTGAGGCTCTTCGTATTCCAAAAGCAACCAGATGGACAAAGAACCTCCATCTCCGGGCACATCTCTTCTATTCCACCATTCTCACTGCATTAACTTATGCCTCAGAGACCTGAGCCCTACGAAAGCATGATGAGAATGCTTTTCGGGTCTCCCAGAGAGGAATCGAAATAGCTGTGCTTGGAATATCAGGCCTCACTCAAGTGAGAGAAGAATCCAGAGTTCTGACCTTCATTGCTATTTCAGAATCAGGGATGCTGTCTCATTTGCCAGGCATCAAAAAATCAGATGTGCTGGAAATGTAATGCGATTTGGAGATGACCCACTGGACTAGAGCCACTACCAACTGGATCCCACGGAATGTCAAACGATCACGTGGCCGCCCACCTACAAGATGGTCAGATTTCTTTGTCAAGACCCTGAAGGAATGGTTTGAGGCTCTTCATATTCCTGAATCAACCAGATGCCATTAGGCTACATTGGCACGTGATAGAGTCCAATGGAAATGTTACTGATGCCCACTAGAGCAAATCGATGAATAATGGGATTCAATTGATCAGGTGATCAAGTTATATATAACCTGAAAATCAAGGATCAAATAATGCTGTATATTACTAGAATAATATTATGGCACTAGCAATTTATTTATTTTTATCATCATATCACAGACATTTAAGTTTCTAACTTATCCTGTCAGAATCAAATGCTTGACATGTCTCAGATATATAATTTTATCTTTTTAGGCATATGAAATAATTGAGGAAAGAGACCATTTATCTCTTTGTCCTAAGCTTCTTTTAAAACATTAACCTATATTGAATTATCCTTATTGTATAACCCATTTATTTTCTTTCAGTTGGAATTCATCTTTCTTCACCTAACAGCAAACTTTTCCATTTGGAAGAAAACTTAGGGCTATGCTACTTATTAGCTCATCTAAATTGAATATATTCATTGAAATTGAGTGAGTATCTAATTTCCTTCCATTCAATTCCATCTTCAAAGGCTCTAGTTACTTGTATACAGAATTTGGGAGCGATCCTAACACTTGGGAGTATAGATGCATTAACTGCCAACCCAGTATTGGAAAATGGAATAAAACATCATGTTCTCCATCAGAATATTAGGCATCCTTATTTTTATAAAGGTTGAAATATATAGTTAGAGTTTCTTCCTTAAATGATTTCTCTTGTTTCTGTAACTTGTAGTTGAAGTCCTATCTGTAGAGCACATTTATATAGAAAAAAACTGAGACTATGATAATATAATAAGAAATTACATTTGTGAGTGAGGGGACATAGAATTGCATGGTCTTTCTAGAATTTTTCTTCACCCCTTTTTTCAGATATGATCTGTCACCAAAAAGAATCTACCTAGGAACAATATATCTTTGCCACACTCATGTTGAATGTTGTAATACACTCATATGCTGAATGATTCAGTCCTTTATACCTATGTATTCACTATTTTATGAATCCATGTTTTAATTGTCTATTACATTTATCAACTAAACCATTATTACAATGATATTTTTTCCTATGGCATATAAATCATGGTTGTTGGTCTGAAGAATTTCACTCAGTGTCCCATTATTCTAGTGTTTCCTATTATTATTTTTATTTATTTTATTATTTTATATATTTTATTTTATTAAATTTTTAATACAGTATTCCAACACCCATCCCTCCACCAGTGCACATTTCCCAGAACCAATGTGCCTGTTTCTCTCCCAAACTCCCACCCCACACAACCTGTCTCTATGGTAAGCACTCTCTTCTCTCTCTCCTTTTGTGAATTCTAGCTTGATATACAGACACTTTAAGGTATCATGTATAGTCCTTCACCTATCTTCTATGTTCAGTTCTAGTCTATCTTTATGATTTCCACTTATTACTATCAAACTAGTACCTTCTCTACCCTCCGTACCTTCTGCCCCTCAACCAACAGTACATTATATCATACATGGTGGTATCATCTTACACCACAGAGACTGACACACATTCCATATATAATATATATTGTTAGTATATATTATATAAATAGCATTTTGGTAGACTCCAACCATTGATACATTTTCCTGGCCACTATTTTACCTGGTCTTGAATATTAGTCTTGTACTATATTTTTATATCACGTGAAGGAATGCAGTCATTCTATATCTGTCCTTTACTTCTGACTAATTTCACAGAGCATAATAGTCTTCATGTCCATGCATTTATAGGCAAAATTCATGACTTAACTTCTCCTAACAGCTACATAGTATTCCTTTGTATAGATATACCATAGTTTCATTATCCAGTAATCTGTTCTCGAGCACTGAGGTTGTTTCCAGATTCTGGCCATTGTGAATAGTGCTGCAATGAACATAGATTTGCAGGTGTGTTTCCTTTGTGTTTTACGGTCCCCCAGGGAATATTACTTTAAACGTTATTGCTGGATCAAATGAGAGCTCAATATCTAGTTTTTGGAAGAATACCCATTTTTTTTCCAAATTAATTAAACCAGGCAACATTCCCACTAGCAATTAATGAGAGCCTCTTTCTCGCCGTATCCATGCCAGTTTGGTTGTTCTTGTACTTTGGGATGTCTGCCAGTCTCTGTGGTTGACTACAACCTCATTGTTGTTTTGATTTGCATGTCCTCGGTGACTAGTGAAGAGCAATTTTTCATATGCCTTTTGGACATTTGAGTGTCTTATTTAAGGAAGTTTCTGTTCATTTATTCTCACTTTTTGATTGCTGAATTTTTTTTCTTGTAAAGTTCTGCCAGTGCTTTATGTATCATGGATATTAACCCATTATCAGGTATATATTGGTTAAATATTCTTTCCCAAACTGTGGGTCGTCTTTGTATCTTGGTCACTGTTTCTTTTGAGGTACAGAAACTTCTTAGTTTCATGTAGTACCTCTTGTTTATATTTGCTTCCATTTGCTTGGTCAGTGGTGTTTCATTTTTGAAGATTCCTTTAGTTTCAATGTTTTAAAGGATTTTCTTTATTTTTCTTCCATGTACCTCATTGGTTCAGGTATGATGTTGAAGTATTTAATCTATTTCGATCCAGCTCTTATGCATGGGATTAGGTAGGGCTCTTAGTTCATTTCCTGCATAAAACTGTCCAGTTTTTCCAGCAACACTTGTTAAAGCGGGCCTTTTTGCTCCAATTAACGCATCTTGCTCCCTTTACCAAAAAAATAAGTGATCACATATTTGAGGGTGTTTGTATATAAAATGGTTTAATATTTGCAAGTCCATAAACATAATATACCATATCAATAAAAGAAAAAATAAAAACCATATGATCGTATTATTAGAGGCAGAAAAAGCTTTCAACAAGATCCATGCAATTCATGATACAAACTCTGAACAAAAGAGAGTTGAAGGAAGTAACTTTCCTCAATATAGTCAAAGTCATTTTCCACAAGCCCACAGCAAACATTATTCTCAAGAGAAGAAACTAAAAGCCCTCCCTCTAAGATCAGAGATAGACAAATTTGCCCACTCTCACCACTTCTATACATATATATATATATATATATATATATATATATATATATATATATATATATATTGCTATGATATAGTACTTGTCATAGCAATTGAGGGTGAAAAAAAAATGTCAAAGGCATACAAATAGGAATAGAAATCAAGCTATCACTTTGCGCAGGTACCAAAAACTATACTTAGAGAATTCTCAAGCCTCTACCAAAAAGCTCATAGAAACAATATATCTGCATAGTAGAATTGCAGATTACTAAATCAATATCCAACAGTCCATAGCTATCATAATGCAAATAAAGAGAAGAAAGTGATATTACAATAACAATACTGTTCACAATTGTGACTCAGAAAATCAAGTACCTCTGAATCAGTATATCTAACAACATAAAGAACCTGTACAAAGACAACTACAAAATGCTACTTCAAGAAATAAAAGAAGGGTGCCAGGGCAATAATACAATATACAGGGTATTTGATTTGTACATGGCTAACCGGGTTAGATATTTGGCATCCCATAGGATTCCCCCAAGCACTACCAGAAGTAATCCCTGAGTGCTAAGTCAGGAATAACCAAGGTGCATTGCTGGGTGTGATCCAAAAAAAGCAAAAAAAAACTGAAAAAAGATATAAAAGAGGACACGAGGAAATGGAAACACGTCTACTGTTCATGTATTGGGAGAATCAACATAGTCAAAATGGTAAGACTCCCCAAACATTACAGAGATTCAGTGCAGTACCCATAAGGATATCCATGACAATAAAAAAGATCAAAGACTCGTGAAATTCATATGGAACAATAAACCCCCATGAATAGATAAAGCATTTCTTAGAAAAAAGAAGATGGCAGTCATTGCCTTCCCCAAATTTAAACTCTTCTACAAAAAGGTAGTGATTAAAACAGCATGGTACTGGAATAAAGGCAGACCTGCAGATCAATGGAAAAGTTTCAAATACTCTTGTTATTGTATGGTATCCTTAGCATTACCACTGCACTCATTGAAATGTACATTTATTTTTGTTGGGGAACATTTTCATTTTACTAAGACTAAAAGCATCAGACCAACATGCTAGTTATTTTCAAGTGTGCTTTATCCCTGTAGCTCTCCATAGCAATTTCAGTCTCTATCTCAGTTTAGTATAAAGAAAAATTCCAGTTGACATAATATACCTTACAGGATAAGGAGAAATTTATCTGGGGTCAGTCCATGCTCATGTTGTTATATTATGCAATGTCCACTCATTTTATAAAGCTAGGAACCTGACTCAGTTGACAAGACTATGTATTGATTTTATTATTCAGACTACCTTCCAATCTAAAAAAGGGTATTATAATAAGCATTTAGACATCCTACACTAATGCATTCCTTAAATAACCATAGTCATTTCCATAGGGTCACAAACCATATTGACATGTCTTAAAAACGGCTACTTTGTCATTGCCCTTTGGTTTGACTATACAACCAAACCACTTAGTTACTGTATTCATGAATTTTTAACAAACCAGTAGGGGTCTGAGTTTTGTGACACACACAAAACTCAGACCATTAAGATAATTTGTTCAACTTCTCAATCCTAAGGTCAAACCTCCAAACGAAATGCTGTCTATTTTCGTTGAAACGGCCATAAGTAAATCAATGAGCTATTTATTAGAGTCAAGAGTAGTTTCTTTTTCATTGCCCCCAAGTAGCAGTGAGGCAAAGTAGTCACACAGGTGGTTCCAAAGTCAATTGAGGTAAAAATATTTTCAGTTATGAGTATCACTGTACACACACTTAGTAGCATGCTCTTTTACAAATTGTTTGAATTTCTTTTAGAACTCTTCTGGACACTGCATTCCTTATTAGAGACTCTTTTGTACATCACTCAAGAAATTATAGGCATTTCTGTCTTCAAGATTGTTTTTAATGTTATTCAGTCTTAGGAACAATCTCAACCAGAACATAATAACCAGCATCTAAATGTCTCTCAAATGAACATTTTCTAGTCCCAAGTTCCAGTACTTAATGTTGGATGATTCTTTTAGGCATTTGCAATAAGACTTCATCTGTGTGCATCACAGAACAATTTTCTCAACACTCCAGATTCTATTCTATACTATTATATTAACTACTTGCATAGTTTCAAATAAGTTTAGTTGAAATTTTTACAGTAGTACACTATTATCGCTTTATGCTTGCAGAGCTGTTACACCGTGTCCATTACAGGAGTATCAGTTTCCTTCAGCCGTCATCCCAAGTTCAGCTGAACCTCCAGTCCAAAACTGTTCCACTGACAATATAACAGTCCTATTGACCATTTATTGGGATTGGTTCTATTATGGGTTGTCTTTACGCCTTGATTTATTTCTTCATAATCTACAATCGAATGAGATCATCTGTCCCCCTTTCTTTTTTGGTCTATTTCTAAGTTAGTATTGGTGGGAATATGACACAAAAAGAAAAAATGGATAAAGGAACTTTACCTGTTTCTCAGCTAATATCTGGAAAAAATTCTTGGAGACTTTAAAAAAAATTAGGAATAGAGCCTCCTTTTTGACCCTGCAATTCCCTACTGGGCCTCTATACCTAAAGCAAAAACTGAAAAATAATGTTTGGGACATCAGAACAACTGTGTTCATAAGCATCACTATTTACAATAATTACCTTATTTACAATAGTTAAGTTCTAGAAGCAATGTCACTTGCCACCTGTCTTGCCATTGTTCATTGATTTGCTCAAGCAGGCAAATCTCCATTCATTGGGAATGAGGTCCATTACTGTTACTGTTTTTGGTATATCAAATATACCACAGGTGGCTTGCAAGGCTGTGCCGTGGCTCTGGGTTCATCCCAGGGGCCCAGTCTTTTCTATGTCAGACCATCAACTATCCAGAGCCCACAGGGCAGAGCCCTGGGTGTAGGCAATCCTGTCATCCTGTCTGTCACCTGCCAAAGCAGCCCACACTGCAACCACACCTGCAACACTTTGAGGGGCAGGATAAGCAAGCAATGTAAGTGACATAACGAAATTGTAGTGTATATGCACAGTAGAATAGTACTCCACATTCACAAAAGATAAAATTCTGCAGTGGCATCAACCTGAATGTAACTGAAATAAGTCATTTTAAATTAAGTGATAATAATATTTCTCATTAAGTATATCATAGTATAAACTTGTCCTACTCTCATCTTCCATGTTATTCTTCAGTATATTAATCTTCCATGTTATTCTTCAGTATATTACCATAATAAACACTATAAGACTAGGCATTATATTTTAGAACAACCAGAAGGGATGATTGGTATCTATTTTTCTTGAAGGAGCGGGGGTGTTGATTCACATCAGGCAGTGCTCATAGCTTACTCCAAGCTCTGCACTCAGAGATAACTCCTAGTGGTCTCTGTATCTAGAGATTGTTCTAGGCATCATGAATAAAACTTGGGTTGGGTGCCTGGAAGGCAAGCAGCTACCTACTATTTTGGCTCCAGTCTCATATCAGTGATTCTTTAATTTCAAATTTAATCTTAAAGTATAGTGTATTAAATTTTGGTATAGCTAAAACATAAATATAAAAGCTAAGATTTAGAAAAAATTGAACAAAAGTGCATAGCTTTTTTCTTTATGAGGTAATATATTTCTTTATACATAAAATGAATCATATATTTTGGGAACTGAATTCATTATTAATGTTATTTTATTTAAAATTCTATTAGTAACTTTCACATCCAATAATGAGAAGTAGTATAACTATTTTTTTTCATGGAAGGGACTGCCAAAAAATTACCAAACAAATGAAAGATTCCTTATCCTCCAAATAACAAAACATAAGAGGCTTGTCCTCTTCAATTCAGTAAAAAGGAACATTCTAAAGAACATGAAGATTTATACACAGCATCATTTGTCAGCATTCTAATTACTGGTTTTAAAGTCAGTGATAGCATCCTAAATGAATACAAAGTATTTAAACAATTAAAAATCAGTTGATTATTTGAAAAATGAAGCATATATCCTAAAAATTTCCAACTATTAGGTCTTCCTTTAAATGTTATATTGACATAACTCTGTTTTGAAAAATCATAGCACTCCAGTTTCAGGTAATCTTGATTTGTCCTCAATTTAAAAGCAAATTTTTGGACTTAGAGAGATTTCACATGGGTTAAGGTGCTTCCCTTGAAAATGGCCAACAGAAATTAGATCCCTAACACCAAACACTACCAGGAGTGACCCCTGAGTTCAGGCTATAGCACAGTACACCTCCCACACCTCCCACACAAAATAAAAAAGAAATTTCTATGATAAAAATAAGGAAATAAATTACTGGTCAATAAAACTAATCTTGCATCCTAGTATTTACAGTATACCCATCCCCTCTCCATACTGGAAACTTTTAGCTGTCATTAATAGAATTGATTCACCTTCAATAAACCCAAATTAATCATAATCTATTATTTATTGTGTATTTAAGATAGAATTAGAGCCACTAAGATTAACATGTATTGGTCAAACTCACATTTTAATTACAAACTTTTCGTTACTTTTTTGAGAGTAATGAACATTTTACATTTAGACAATGAGTTCACGACAATAAAATTTGTAATAAACAAAATAGCAAATATAAAATTAATGTATATTTATCATGTAAAAATAGTAGTTTTAATGATTTTGTTCTATTATTCTGAGTGGATCCTTTTATTTTTGAGGTACTTGTAGAAAATAATTTAGAGGAAGAAGTATGAAAACAACTCATGCTAACAACTAAAATTGAAAACAAAAATCTCTACTTATAGTGCAAAAGCAAACTTTTCTCTTTTTTGTATAAATTTGGGAGATTTTTATGACAAGTTCTCAAAGTGTGGTTCCTAGACAAGGATACAATGTATAATAATATTCAGTGCCACTCCAATCATACAGTCTCAGAAACTCCCCAGTGGGCCCAGTGAGTTAACAGCCCCTGGAAGACTCAATTTTATTGAAGCACAAGCAACTGCTTTAAAGTAACGAGAATGCTCTTAGAAACAGTATGTGCTTCATTCCTTTAATTTCACCGGGAGGTCCATCCTTCCTCAGGTTTGGCATTTCCTGAAGTGTTAGTGTAGATCCAATCCTGTTAAGAGTTCACATTGATGTGTCTTGTAATGTTACATCCATACAGCCTGGATAGCAGTGTCAGGACATGATACATAGAAATAGAGCTTTGAGGAAAATGTCCAGGGGTTTAGAGAAAATTCTCTGTGTACAGACAGGGGGGAGGTAGAGAGAGATAGAGAGAGAGAGCTGATACAGTAAATACTGAAGAAGTAATTACTCCATCATGGAAGCTCAACCCAGCAGCAGAATAATTTGACACAGGGAATCTAGTTACTGTGGCAAGGGAAGGACTAGCAGAATTGAATCATCACAGCAGCTTTATAAAAGCTGGAATGTCGATCCTGTTCAACTTTTAATCTCCAGTACTGAGCATAATTCCTGCTATATATAGTGCTATTAAGTACATAGTTATGATTTTGATAAAAGATAAGAACACAAAAATAATACAGAAAACACGGCCCATATTGAAATATAAGAAAAGTTGTAAGCTCTGCAAATAATAAAATCGTCACCATTAGTAATATAGTACCAAGTAAAAATTATAAATTTCTCTTTAATATGTGCAAGAAGTCCAATAACATCAAACAGACTTAAAACTGATGAAACTGTTTTACACGATTTTCCAATAATTCAATCAATAGTTCCCAGTTTTCTGTTTTTTTTTTTTTTTTTTTTTTTTTTGCTTTTTTGGGTCACACCTGGCGATGCTCAGGGGTTACTCCTGGCTCTGCACTCAAGAATCACTCCTGGCGGTGCTCGGGGACCATATCGGATGCCGAGGATTGAACCCGGGCCAGCACATGCCGGCCGAGTGCAAGGCAAACGCCCTACCCGCTGGGCTATCGCTCCAGCCCCTGTTCCCAGTTTTCTGCACAAGAAAAACATGTCTTTAGTGTTGAATGAAATTGTTTCCTATACTTTTATTAAGTTGAAATGTTTGTTTAGATATTTAGTAGGTTTAGTAAATATTTGAGATACAATTACATGAACACTGATAAAAATCTCTTTATTTTGTGTTAAGCCTAGAATTAAAAATAATTATGTAGGCTAACATAAAACTTTGCTATATAAGATTAAATACCATTTACTGTATAGACAGGATTAAACCATGTGTGTTGCACTACAGCTGCCCAGAACCTCTGCATCTGCCCTGGATTTCCTCCTGCAGGTCACGTCGAAGATAGGAGGGTAGTTTAACTGTGGCAGTTTATCTGACCATGTATTCTGTACTGGCTAGTATAAATATTCTCTCATGTTACCACAATCATTGTGGGACTGACTAGCTAGATCTTACCGGCATATTTGCCTGGCAATATTGGGTCTCTATGTAATTAGACCAGTGAGAAATGCCGTTTGCCTCCAACAAGCAATCATGGCTCCCTGATAATGCAAATGCTACTAAAACACAAAACTACCATGAAGTAAAGACCAGACTCTTGTGAAGGCTTAGAGAAATATTTAACTGGCATTAGTATAGTCTTTGGTACAGAGGCATGCCATCTCAGAAACCCCTTCTCTACCCTGTATAGGCATTTCCTAGGCAGATCTTGGCTAGGCAACATTAGCATCTAAAAGGCCTAGGTGAGGTCCTGGGGAGAAATTACCTGATGGCATTTGACCCTGCCGGCTTCCCATAAAGGTGGAAGGTCTGAGTTGCAGGGGGATAAAACTAGCCTGCTTCCTTTCTCCGAGCTCCTCTGTCTTTTGGGGATCTCTTCTTGGATCGCTCTCCCTCTTTCTGCTGGTGCCTTGTCTTTGTCTCCTCTCTACAGGGCCTTAACATGTGGTGGCCACCATCTTGGCCTACACATGACAAGGTTCCTAGCCAGGAATCCCTAAGCACAGGGTTTTTCCTATTGCTGATTTTTATGCCTGAACCTGTGATAAGTAAAGCATTTTAAAACCTCGCCGAATTCCTGCATCTTTCTCTGTCCACTGACCACAGATCCCCTGGGGCAGAAGGGGGATCCCTGACCCTGCTCCCATATTTTGTGCAGGGTGCCGCAGCATTTCCCTGCACATTGTAACTGCTCATTTTTATCTTTAAAAAAGAGTACTTCCTGTCAATTTTTAATAATTGCAACTAATCAAATTTATTGGTAATTGATGATTCAGAATATTAGACTGCAAAAAATCCAAAGAACAACCTAAATCCAAAGAATAATGTAGCAATATATTACCAGTATATGCATTAGGCACATCATCTAAAGGAACCATGAGATAGTATAGGCATATGTTTAGCAGGAAATCACACTATGTTCAATTCTCAATACAACCTGAGGCGCAAACATTACTATGTTCAACCTTGAGATACTCAGCATGCTGGGGTCACCCCTGATTTGTCCTTTGCACCTCAGAGTCCGGGCTGCATTGCAGCCTCTATTTGAACTATGAACATAGTTGGCTTAGAATTGTAGGGAGAGCCCCAGGGGCCTACAGAATCTTGCTTAGAGTTCTTTCTCGACAGAAAAGATAATGTTTTTGATTTGACATATATGATTATAGATAAATGGGTCATGTAAATCTGAGACACTAAAGGAAATGCACTAAGCATACACATACTTTGCAAAAGTCTCAACAAATAATATATCAGACTTACAGAACATTCAGTTTCCCTTTATATTTAATTCTCTGACCACTCAAGAAAGCTGAGAGATAACTATGTATATCTTTGTTTTATACCTAAAGTATGATTTTAAAGGGAAATGTGATGTTGAGAACTTTTCCTAACAATGTTTTTTTTCTTTTTATCAAATGATCATTGTTAAACTGTTTTAGTCCATGTAATTTATAATAAGGTATACAAGAAAATATATCTAGTTGTTTTCCCCTAGTATGCTTACTCGGCTACAAGCATAATTTGGGTGAATTTTAATGTACATTTCAGTGAATTTTATGAACATTCTAGACTTCACATAGTATTTCCTCAGAACCTAAAAACAAGAATATTTCCAAGTTGATCATCATATTTACTAAAATTTATAAACCCCCTTTTATGAAACGAAATAATCACATGTGTAAGCTATCTAATTTTATATGTGAAATACCTAAAAAACAAGGTATTTTTGGCTTGTGTATATCACAAATATCTCCAATATAATTAGGAATAGTTCAAACAGATGAAAAACTTTAGTTTATTTTTTATTCTTTAGAAAATCTAGTATATTATTAATTGAAACGTACATCATTATTTTATAAAACAATGAAAAAAAGAAATTAGCCATTCAATCATGACACATTTTAAGTCACCTAAAATTTGTATATTTGTTGAAAGAAAATTTATTGATTTCTCACATGTAGAAAAAACAAAACCCGCTTTCCATGATCTTGAACTTTTTCATTGCATTGATATTATACATGACACAATTTTGTGTTTCCCCTATTGTAAAGGATTTTCACTTCATATCTGCTTTGCTTGAATCACTAGCCTCTGGAAAGAATGCACAAGATTTTTTTAACATTATGTGTCTCACAGATCAGTTTTAAATGGCTTAATAATGATAGTCTGACATAACACTGCATCACATAATTATTTCAACTTCTCTGGGTTTTAAAATGTCTCAAGGACTGAAGATATATGATAATTGATAGCTTGCATGCAGACAATTAATAGTTGATACCAGGCACTCCATAAGATCCCCAACACCACCAGGTGTAATTCCTGAGTGCAGAGCCAGAAGTATTCCCTGAACACAATCATTTATGACCTACAATCAAAACTAAACATGTATTTCATTTATTTAGAAGTTGAACATATTTAAAAAAACTTTTTTTTATAGTGTAAATGATGCTGGGAATTTTCCCTGCCAAGAAGACTCTGCTCCAGAACATGTTACAATATGACGCTGAAACTTCTGCTATCAAAGGGTCAACTTCCTACCACTTTCAAGTCTTTGCCTTGTCACTTTGTTGGAGTACTACATAAGACATAAAATTAGTTTGGAGTCTACTCACCAGGAGAGTTTACATATTTTTCCATCCTCTTTCTTTGAATTCTACTCCTATTGTGTGAATAAGTCTCAC
Organism: Cryptotis parvus; assembly: GCA_021461705.1. Taxonomy (NCBI): domain Eukaryota; kingdom Metazoa; phylum Chordata; class Mammalia; order Eulipotyphla; family Soricidae; genus Cryptotis; species Cryptotis parvus. Next base: position 40,879 of record JAJIBD010024120.1, read on the forward strand.
CAAGGTTGCCAGAGATGCAAGATTCTGTGGATAGAGCATTTCAATCTTCCATTTACAAAATGATTTCATATTCCCTGCTTATTTTGTTTCTGAATATATCTGGGTTAAAGATAATATTCAATTTTAAAGCAGAAGCAGTGCAATATATTTTGAAGCTAGAGTGAATGGCAATTAAATTCAACACATGAACTACCAACAGTACTCATGGTTCGAACTAGTGACAATATGAACATTCTTTAACAAGCTTGTACAAGCATAGAAATAACTTTGTTGTGGCTCTCTCTGACTAAGCAGTTCTTTTAGATGCATTCCATTTCACAGATAAAAAATAGATGTAGAAAATCTATGCAAGTAAATCTTGGTATAAATAATAAAGCAAAAGGAAAGTCAACATCTGATTTTAAAGTGCTGAAGACACTGAATTTTATGGAAGCTTTACTTTCACAAGAATCTGGTAGCTGAAGAAATAAGCTTACTTTTGACTAGAACACTTAACTATAAATTTTTAAAAAGAAGAAATCAAAAAGATAATTGAATCTAAATGGCTATAGATGGAAATGCGACAGAGATACCAGTCTGAGGAAGTGCAATCTTTGCTTATTTGCCATTTCCTTGGGAAGGATATCAACGTTCCTTTTAACCTAATAGTATTCATTATAATTATCCATAAATCTTCCTCCTATAGATTTACTATTACCTGAAATTTATCATATATACAGGCTTACTATATGTTTTTCGGTAAATTTATTATTATATTCCTAGAACCTAAACAGTTTTGTTATATAGAAAATGTTAAATGAGTTCCTGAATAATTATACTAATGAATGAGAAATATAATTGAGGCTATCTAGTCCACCATGTGGATATACTTTTTACACAAATTTGTATTACAAAATGATATTATTGGTATCATTGATTAGTGCACTAATTATGTTTACACCATAAAACTTTGGGGGACACTTTGAATCAATATCAAAAGCTTTTTGGAGAGGGTCTGTGGGAAGTTGAGATATGTGTGAGATTGAGAAAAATAGAAATAGAGAACTATTTCTATCTTTTTTTCTCAGAGCCTCAGGGGAGGCTCTGAGAAAAAGTGGTTCCTAAAGCAAGTACCATTAAAATGCTTCAATATGTTACAAATTACATTAAAAACAAGTTTTGAAAGTACACTGCCATAATAGACTCCAAGAAGGAACTGGAGCTGTATCTTAAAGATAAGATAATATTTTGTATTCAGAAAATTTTTGCATAACGAAAGAAATGGGAGCACTGTGGAGAGTTATCAAGCATTTTCTAGTATGCTGAGGAAGACTTTCTTGACATGCACAATAATAGGAGTTATTAGAAAATGGTGCAAAAATGAAGATACAATTTGGGGAGGCAGCCATAGATGCCTTGTAAATGAATTTATGCTTCAATAGTAAAAAGTGACAAGCTTGAAATTTTCAGTTATGGAAGGGAACTTTCATAGCAGTAAGCCAGTTGTTAAAGCAGATGGATGTCAGACGAGATCGGGCACGTTCAGGGTGGTATGGCCGTAGTTTAAGCCTACAGCACCTGGTATTCCCAGGCGGTCTCCCCTCCAAGTACTAGCCAGGCCCCACCCTGCTTAGCTTCTGAGGTCAGATGAGATGTTGGGGCTGGAGCGATAGCCCAGCGGATAGGCGTTTGCCTTGCACGCGGCAGGCCCATGCCTGCCCGGGTTCGATCGCCGGCATCCCATATGGTCCCCGAGCACCGCCAGGAGTAATTCTTGAGTTCAGAGACAGGAGAAAACCCTGAGCATTGCCGGGTGTGACCCAAAAAGCAAAAAAAAAAAAAAAAAAAAGATGGATGTTGCTTCAGTGTTTTGATTTCCTCTGCTTATATTACTTATATGAACTATGAAAATGAGACTGTGATCTAGTCTCAAAAGATAGTGGAATGATGTGGACACCTGTGCGTGATTATCTGATCTTCTTGTTTGTTTGATCCTAACAAAGAGCTGATGCCATTTGAAAGGGTCAGACAAGGATTTTCCTTTCCTCTATAGTTATCACAAGTGCAAATTTTGATAAGGCAATAGTTCTTAAAGCAGCTCTGAGAAATATGAGTTTATTTATCAAGATAAATATAGCAAAAATTGATCTTCAGAATGTAAACACTGCTACTCATATTTCAATATTAAAATTAAACTTTATAAGTTGATATGTTGTATGATTATAACTTGCTTAAAATATACATTTGATTCTTTGATATTGTTAAATGATCAAAGTTAAATGATCAGTGCCATTGTTAAATGATCCCACAATTTGGTTACATCCATCCACAACTGCTCATATTTACGTTTTTATTTTGGTATGTGGGAAAATTGTTATAATGCCCTTCAAATTTAGATGAAAATCACTGTTTACAATGATATGAATTTAATTTTTACATAGTGATAACCAGTCATTGCAATATTGTTATCAACGATTTTTTTATCTGCTATGTTACAAATAGGGAACCTTTGGAGCTATGTTAGACTAGGCCAGGGGCTGGCTGAGCCATTTACCACCCTCTGGTGCTCCATGGGCTGCTTCCACGTGGGGCAAAGCAGCACAGCTGTGGTTCTAGAGTGGTTGGGTCTAGAGTGTCTCTCTTCTGGTGTCTCACTCCTTGGTTCTGGAGTGTTTCTCTTCTGGTGTCTCACTCATTGCAGGGAGGGGGTCAAGCTTTCCAGACTTGGAGCAGGGATTTGGGCTCCTCTTCCCATTCCTCCACCTCCATGTCGGAAGGCGTGGCTGCCTGCTCCCAACCATTAAGCCAGCAACCCTGGAAGAGAGACACTCCAGACCCACAGCTGCACCAGCGCATGGCCACTCCGTGGCTGCGCAACAGTCTTAGATAATACTGGAAGTTAGGACCAGGTCCTTCCCAGAATCTTTCACATTTATACACTGTATATAGTTCTAGGCAAGTTCTAGCCATTGCCCTTCATCCCAGTGAGCCTAGCAAGAAGCGAGGGGAAACCCAAACCATGAGGTCAGTCATTCCCAACATCTGGACTCCACAGCTCCTCAGAGCTCCACCTAAGAGAAAAGCAGATCTCTTCCTGTTGAGGTTCATCAGTAAAGATCGAAGAGGAGAGCCTACTACTGAGTGTGTACCACCTGCATGGCACAGCCTGGCAAGTTACGCATATTGTATTTGATATGCCAAAACCCAGTAACAATTATATACCTCATGCCCATGACCTGAAGGAATGGTTTAAGGCTCTTTGTGTTCCTAGAGTGAGCAGACGCCCTTAGGCTACACTTGCTTGGGACAGGGCATATGGAGATGTTACTGGTGAGCAAATCAATGAACAACCGGAAGACAAGTGATACAACTGATATAATAAAAAGAACAATATGATACATTTCTGATATGAAATGCAAGTATTACCTTACAGATGCTGAGTTATATTATTTTATAATTTATTATTATTATTAACTGGCTTACAAAGAGAATATGACACCCCTTGGGCTTTGTTTTATTTTGTTGCAGTGCCTGGACAAAACATCACATTGCCCCCTCTGAGGTTCAAACTCAGGACCTTGAGATTATGAGACTGATGTGCTGCCTACTGCACTAAAGAGGCAACCCTACCAGGTATGAGTCCTCTCCTATAGATACAAGAAGAAATCCTCACAAGACATCTCTGACTACCAAAAATCATCTGAGTCCCAGAACCAGCCCAGTAACTGGACAGGAGCACCTTGTCATTGCTGGATCTTCTGGTTCTCAGAGCTCCACTTTAGCTTCACAAGAAACTAGAAATGATAAGGAAGGACGTTTGACAAGGCATCTGTTGCCTTGTCAGCAGGCACAGTAAAGCAGTGGCAGAGAGGCCTCACTACTGCCTCCTGAGGTGACTTCAGAACAACAATCCTAATATTCATTGAACTAAGTAAATCGTTGGGGTAAAAGTATTAATAAATTAAAAGATATAATGGCGGTCAGCCTGGAGTGATAGTACAGTGGGGAAAGCATTTGTCTTATTCATGGCTAACCCAGGTTAAATCCCCAGCATCCCATATGATCTCCCCAGTAATGCCAGGAGTAATTCCTGAGTATAGAGCTGAGAATACTCCGTGATTATGGACACATGTGACCCCCAATAAGAGCAAGCAAAGAAAAAAAAACAGATAAGTGGAAGAACACCCTCAAGCAAAAATAAAGCTGAGGAATGTGGTAGCCGGACTTAAGAGTGGGAAGAGCCTAAACCCTAACATGAGTAAAATGGTATAGAAAAGCATACAGAAAATTTATTCATGTTTATTTTGAGCAATAGGAAGTGAGAGTCAAGAGTGGGAAGATTTGGGCTGGCCTCTGAGGTTGGGAGCATGCCCCACACAGACTGTGATGCAGGCAGCAGGGATGGCACCAAAAAGCAATGTATAAAACCTCAAAAGTTATATGATGATGTATGTACAGTAAGAAATACTTGATAATTTATTGGGTTGGAGAGATATACTGTGGGAAGAGTACTTTCTTTACATGAGACTGACTTGGGAATCACCTTGTATAAATCACCAGGAGTGATCCCTGGGTGTGAAGCCAGGAGTAAGCCCTGAGCACCACTGGTGGGCCAAAAGCAAATGAGCGAATAAAAAATTATAATGTGGAGAATCCACTTCTGCTCCTTAGATATTCCAGAAGGAGAGAAAAAGACGAAGGGGCAGAATGACTGGTAGAAGAAATGATAACTGCTACTTTTCCAGCCTGAGAGTGAGAACTCATGCATTGGTCTCTGGAAGCTAGAGTGAAGAGTAATTACTGAGTATAGAGCCGAGAATACTCCGTGACTTTGGACACATATGGACACATATGGACACATATGGACACATATGGACACATATGGACACATTATGGACTTAGAACACCAAGGTATGCTCTAATCAGAATGGCAAGAACCAGGTAGAGTGATAAGCTCTTTAAAACAGCACCAGAGAAACAATCCCTCAAATCAAGGGAAAAACCTAAATTCACTTCAGAGTTCTCAGATTGTAAGCCTTCTAGAAGAGGATAGAACATCACTGAAAGTGTTAAGTGGAAAGAATATCTAACTCAGAATTTTCTACCCTGACAGATTATCACTTAAATTTGAGGGAATGATAAAATACATTCTAGGACAAACAGCAGCGGATGGCATTTGTTGCCTCTAAGCTAGATACTGAGGAGTGCTGAATGACCTCTTACAAAGAGATTTCTTCCTATTGCCAGTCCTGACCCTGGAGGTGTTGCAGGTGTGACTGCAGTGTCTGGCTGCATTGGCAGGTGGCAGTCAGGAGATGGCTTGTCTACACTCAGGGCTCTGCCCTGTGGGCCCTGGATGGTTGATGGTCTGACATAGAAAAAGACTGGACCCTCTTGGAAGAAACCAGAGCCACAGCAGAGCCTGGAAAGCTACCTATGATGTATTCAATATGCCAAAAACATTAACACAGTAATGAACTTCATTCCCAACGAATGGAGACATTACTGGCACTGACTCAAACAAATCAATGAACAAGGGGAAGACAAGTGATCACTTGTATCACTTGTATCACTTTCATTCCTCTTCCCGTTGTTCATTGATTTGCTTGAGCGGGCACTAGTAACATCTCCAGACGTCCTGTTGCAAGCAAGTGTACCCCAGGGGCATCTACTTGCTCCAGGAACTGGAAGAGCCTCAAATTATTCCTTCAGGTCATGGGAATGAGGTCCATAATTGTTACTAGATTTTTTGGCATATCAAATAGAATACGGGTAACTTGTCAGGCTCTGCTCTGTAGGTGGTATACCTCAGTAGAAGGCTCTCATCGAGAGCATTTACTGATGAAACTCAAAGGGAAAGATCAGGTTTTCTCTTGGGTGGAGCTCTGAGGAGCTGTGGAGTCTGGATATTGAAAATGACTGACTTCATGGTGTGGGAGTTGCTCTGGCTTCCCTGCTAGGCTCACTGGGATGACATGTCAAAACTAGAATCTGCCTAGTAACTGTTTACAGTGTATAAATGTGAAAGATACTAGGAAGGACCTGATCCTAATATCTAGTACTATCTAAGAATGTCGTGGATGCAACCCAAGACAAGTGATACAAGTGATTATAATTAAATATTAAACTTGGAAGATATTATGCTTCTTTATTTGCTGAAATCATTTAAAATATATTATTAATAGTTACATTTTAGTTAGTAACTGTTGCAGAACTCCTCTAAGAGTCTCTGCATCTGCCCTGGATTGCCTCCTGTAGGTCACTTCGTAGATAGGGGGGTAGTCTAAATGTGGCAGTTTATGGGGCCAGAGCGATAGCCCAGCGGGTAGGGCTTTTGCCTTGCACACGGCCGGCCCAAGCCAGCCCAGGTTCGATCCCGGCATCCCATATGGTCCTCCGAGCACCGCCAGGAGTAATTCCTGAGTGCAGAGCCAGGAGAAACCCCTGAGCATTGCCGGGTGTGACCCAAAAAAGCAAAAAAAAAAAAATGTGGCAGTTATCTGACCATGTATTCTATACTGGCTGGTATAAATATTCTCTCATGCTACCACAATCATCGTGGGACTAGCTAGATTTTACCAGCATATTGGCCTGGCCACGTTGGATCTCTAAGTAATTAGACCAGAGAGAAAAGCTGTTTGCCTCCAAGCAAGCAAGCATGGCTCCCCTGATAACTCAAAGGCAACTAAAATACAAAACTACCGTGAAGTCGAGACTCTTGTGAAGACTTGGAGAAATATTTAACTGGCATTAGTATTAGTCTTTGGTACAGAGACATGCCATCTCAGAAACCCTCTTCTCTACCCTATAAAAAGGCATTTCCAGGCAGATCTTGGCTCAAAATATTAACATATAATAGGGCCTAAGTGAGGTTCTGGGAGAAATTACCTAAGGGCATTTGACCCTTCCTGATTCCCATAATAGTGGGAGGTCTGAGTTGCAGGGGTATAAAACTAGCCTGCCTCTCTCTCTCTCTTTGGACTCTCTTTTTTCTCTTGGGGCTTGCATTCTTCTTGGGAGTCTTGTCTTTGTCTCCTTTTTTATAGTGCCTTTTACGTGGTGGCCACCATTTTGGCCTACATGTGGATGTGGTTCTAGCTGAGAATCCTAAGCAACGGGTTTTTCTTATTGCTGATTTGTATCCTGAACCTGTGATAAGTAAAGCCTTTTAAAACTGCATCGGATTTCTGAGTCTTCATCCATTTCCCTCCAGCTTCAGAGGTAGAAGGGAACTCACTTCCCAACACTGTTGGAGACCCCAGTGGTGTCCCCTACAGTAACAGTATAAAGTAAAACTAAGTTATATTTTTACCCCAAAGAATGAATAACTAAGTGTTTTGTTAGTTGCTAAAAATCTCTGCTTGTTCTTATTTATAAATTCAGTATTATATAGAACATATATTATATAGAGATATTATATAAAGACTCACAGACATGGGGAGATCTGCTACTTGCTCTCCCTGTGCCCAGCCATTCACGAGGCGCACAGGAGGGATGGCGGGTTCTAGCTCTGGCCCACCACCCCAGCAGAGCCTTGCAACAAGCCAGACAAACCCCACTCCATGAGGGCCTCCATTTTCCACATCCGTACTTCTTTCTCATCAGAACTCCACCCAGCAGACCAGCCTACCACAGCCCGACTTTGCGCGCCACTTGCAGCCACGCGGTTCATCAACAAATGCTGGACTTAGAGATGACTACAAGAGTATGTTACCTGCAAGGCAGAGCCTGGCAAGCTACCCGTGTTGTATTTGATATGCCAAATACCAGTAACAATTATAGACCTCATTCCGAATGAATTGAGGCTCTTTATGTTCCTGGAGCAAGCAGATGCCCTTGGGCTCTACTAGCATGAGACAGGACATATGAAGATGTTACTGGGGCCCGCTCGAGCAAATCGATGATGAATGGGAAGACAGTGATACAGTGATTATATAGAACATGGCGGGTTCTAGCCCTGGCCTCCCCACCCCAGCAGACCCTCACAACAAGTCAGACAACCGCCCCCTACTCCATGGAGGCCGCCATTTTCCACATCCAGACTTCCATCTCGTCACAACTGCACACAGCAGACAAGACTCACAGCCTGGATCATGGACACCCACCCTGCAGCAGTTTTTTTTTTTTTCAATCCGCCCCAGGTATGCTGAACCAAAGACTCTCAGACATGGTACAGAGCTGTTACTTGCTCTCCCTGTGTCCAGCCGCTAAAGAGGCGCTCGGGAGGCATGGCGGTTTCTAGCCCTGGCCTGCCACCCCAACAGAGCCTCACAACAAGGCAGACGACCCCGCTCTACTCTATGGGGGTCGCCATTTTTCACATCCGGACTTCCCTCTCATCACAACTCCACCCAGCAGACCAGCTATCACAGCCCGGTTCATTGACACCCACCCTGCAGCAGTTTTTTTTTTTTTCAATCCGGCCCAGGTATGCTGAACCAGAGACTCTCAGATATGGGGCAGAGCTGCACCCAGCAGACAAGACTATTACAGCCCGGATCAATGACACCCACCCTGCAGCAGTTTTTTTTTTTTTTTTTTCAATCCGGCCCAGGTACGCTGAACCAAAGACTCTCAGACATGGCACAGAGCTGCTACTTGCTCTCCCTGTGCCCAGCCACTCATGAGGTGCCCGGGAGGCATGGTGGGTTCTAGCACTGGCCTGCCACCCCAGCAGAGCCTCTCAACAAGCCAGACGACCCCCTACTCCATGGGGGCTGCCATTTTCTACATCCGGACTTTCCTCTCGTCACAACTCCACCCAGCACACCAGACTATCACAGTCCAGCTCTCGTGGCCACTAAGCGGCCGCACGGTTCATCAACAAATGCTTTATTTAGAGGTGACTACAAGAGTATGCCACCCGCACGCCAAGCCTGGCAAGCTGCTAGTGTCGTGATTTGATATGCCAAGTACCAGTAACATTTATATTAGGTCATTCCCATGACCTAATATAATGGTTTCAGGCTCTTTATGTTCCTGGAGCAAGCGGATGCCTTTGAGTTCTACTAGCATGAGACAGGACATATGGAGATATTACTGGTGCTCGCTCTAGCAAATAGATGATGAACGGTAAGATAGTGATAGTGATAGTGATTATATTTTGATTAAAAATCATTTTCTTTTCACATATAATTCTTACACATCAATTTATTGGTAAAATAAAATTTGGTAAGAAAAAATTTGTTTTCTTCAGAATTCTGAAATATGTTTTCCTGTCTTTCTGCTTCTGATATTATCCACAATTCTGTTTTCAATGCATATTTTTTCTTTTTTTTTTATTATTCCTTATTTTGTTTGTGAGGATTTGAATGTTCAGGGGATACTCTTGGCCTGAGACTTTTGTTTAGAGTTCAAGACTGGTTTTCTGAGGAACATTTCTTCAACTATCTCAGAAGCTTTTTTAGTAGTTTGTCTCCTACATTTTCTATTTTCAGCAGTGGGTTTTAATTTATTGATTATGTTTTAATTATGAA
>JAJIBD010024121.1:0-102500 GCA_021461705.1 Cryptotis parvus
TGAATTTATTTTATTTTTTTTTAATTTTTTTTTATTTTTTAAAATTACAAAGATATACAATTAAAAAGTTCATATTTGGGCTTTGGTCAAACAGTGTTGCAGCACCCATCCCGCCACCAGTGCCCATCTCCCACCACCAACGCCCCCGGTTCCCTCCCTCCTCCCCAGCCCTGCTCCATGGCAGGTTCTTGATTTCTTTCCATTTCTCTCTCTTCTTTCCTTCCCCTCCAGACCATGGATTACAGAACATACATTAAAGGGTTGTCATGTGTATCTTTTTGCCTCTATTTAATGCTCAGTTCTAGGTTGGCATTAGTACCCTCAACAATTGTTAGCACACTGTTCCATTTTCTGTCTTACCTAGCCTCTGAATCCCACACGCTTGTGATAATTTCCACCTTTGACAGGACCTCCTGATATATGTTTCACTTGACCTTGGATATTGGTATCATAATATGTACCTATATATTTATGTTATGCAGATAAATGCAGTCATTCTGTATCTGTCTCTCTCCTTCTGGCTAATTTCGCTCAACATAATCTTCTCCATGTCCATCCATTTGTAGGCAAATTTTATAACTTCATTTTTCCTAACAGCTGCATAGTATTCCATTGTGTAGATGTACCAAAGCTTTTTTATCCAGTCATCGATTTTCGGGCACTCTGGTTGCTTCCAGATTCTGGCTATTGTGAATAATGCTGCTATGAACATAAAAGTAGGGATGGTGTTTCCGCTGCGTATTTTTGGCTTCCCAGAGTAGATTCCCAGGAGTGGTATGGCTGGGTCAAATGGGAGTTCAATTTCTAGTCTTTGGAGGAAAGTCCATATTGTTTTCCAGAAAGGCTGTACCAGCCGGCATTCCCACCAACAATGGATGAGTGTCCCCTTTTCCCCACACCCACGCCAGCACTTGTTGTTCTTGCTCTTTTGAATATGTGCCAGTCTCTGTGGTGTAAAGTGGTATCTCATTGTTGTTTTGATTTGCATCTCTCTGATGATTAGTGATGATGAGCATTTTTTCATATGTTTTTTTTGGCCATTCGAATTTCTTCCTTGCTGAAGTTTCTGTTCATTTCTTCTCCCCATTTTTTGATGGGGTTGTTTGTTTTCTTCTTGTAAAGTTCTACCAGTGCCTGATATATCCTGGATATTAACCCCCTTATCAGATGGGTATTGGGTGAATATTCTTTCCCATTCTGTGGACTGCTTTTGTATCTTAGTCACTGTTTCTTTTGAGGTGCAGAAGCTTTTTAGTTTCATGTAGTCCCATATGTTTATCTTTTCTTCTAGTTGCTTTGTTAGTGATGTTTCATCTTTGAAGATGCCCTTTAGCTTCAATGTCATGGAGGGTTTTTCCCTATATTTTCTTCAATGTACTTTATGGATTCAAGTCTGATATTGAGATCTTTAATCCATTTTGATCTGATTTTTGTGCATGGTGTTAGACACAGGTCCAAATTCATTCTTTTACATGTCGCTGCCCAGTTTTCCCAACACCACTTATTGAAGAGGCTTTCCTTACTCCATTTTAGACTCGTTGCACCTTTATCAAAGATTAAATGATCATGTGTTTGAGGTTGGGTGTCAGGATACTCAATTCTATTCCATAGGTCCACGGGTCTGTTTTTATTCCAATACCATGCTGTTTTAATTACTACTGCCTTGTAGTACAGTTTGAAGTTGGGCAAGGTGATGCCTCCCCATCTTCTTTTTTCCCGAGGATTGCTTTAGCTATCCTTGGGGGGTTTATCGCTCCATACAAATTTCAGGATTGTTTGGTCAATTTCTTTGAAGAATGTCATGGGTATCCTTATAGGGATTGCATTGAATCTGTACAGAGCTCTAGGAGTATTACCATTTTGACAATGTTGATTCTCCCCATCCATGAGCAGGGAATATGTTTCCATTTCCTTGTGTCCTCTTTTATCTCTTGGAGCAGTGTCTTGTAGTTTTCTTTTATACAGGTCCTTTACACACTTGGGTAAGTTGATTCCTAGGTATTTGATTTTCTGTGGCACACCATGTGAATGGAATTGTTTCCTTAATATCCCTTTCTTCTCTTTCGTTATTTGTATAAGGAAAGCCACCGACTTTTGCGTGTTGATTTTGTATCCTGCCACTCTACTATATGTGTCTATTGTTTCTAGGAGTTTTTTGGTCAGAGAGTTTAGGGTCTCTCTAGGTATAATATCATGTCATCTGCAAATAATGATAGCTTGACTTCTTCCTTGCCTATCTGGATGCCCTTGATGTCCTTTTCTTCTCTCAATGAATTTATTTTAAATAATAGTATTACTGGAGACATTGGTGGAGGGAAGTCTACACTAGCAACAGGTTTGGTACTGGAACAACTATGACTGCAAGTCAACCATGAAAAACTTTCTAATCATGGTGCCTTTATAAAAAGAATTTTTTGAAAAGAATATTAGTGTCAAATTCTGTCAAAAAAAACTGAAGTGAAAATTTAACCTCTTTGACAATTACTTTTAGATTTTATTACCAATTAGAGTGAGGTTGATAACAATAAAAAATAGCAGATGACTTTGTCAGTTCCAGTCTGCTTTCACAATTTCCTTTATATTTTTAGAAGCCTCTTGAAACTCCACTATTTATTAGACAGATTCTGAAATACTTAGAAGATAATTTCAGTTTTTGGGAAAGACACAAAACACTTCTATTAAAACTTTTTGAAATGCTTACCAACCTGGCTCACAAGTCTTTGAGCTTCAATAAACATTTATTAACTGCTTATGTTGAAACAAACACTGAGTTTGGCATCTTTTAGAACACAACTCAAGCATGTGTCATGCACTGATGACCCAAAGAAATATGACATATACAAAAATTACTATGATGTAATATCATCACCATAACTGCTGACTACCTCCTGAAAGAGATGAGATATAGAATGTCTATGATAGGAGAACCACTCTTGAAAGGCTTTCTGGAGGAATTTGATTTTCCATTACGTAAATTCATGGTATCAAAACCTATTTTGACAGATATTGATATTAGACATTGATCTAGGAAAATGTATTAGCAATATTAATTTGGAAGAAGATCACAGGATAATTTGAATAATGAGAATTTCTACATCAGGGAAATGAGCAGAGCATATGCTACTAAACCAGAATAATAAATGCTTATGGAGATTCAGAAAGCGAGAATGTATCAAAAACTGGCACAGGGTCTAAGAGAAAAAAAAATGAAGGGTCACAGCAGACTTTTGGAAAAAGAAATCTAGACTTTAGAATTACCTTTTGATAAAGAAAATATTTGCTATTAACTTTTTTCTTTGGGCAGCAATGGTCCTAAGCAATACTTACAAGACTCAGGTGCTACATCAGTGATTCTCAGTCACTATGGTAGTCTAGTGCAAAGGCCCCAGGATGGTGCTGAGGTATGCAGGCCTTCATGGTACAAGGGAACTTCCAGGCTGCACACAATTCAGGGCATGTGTGGTGCTGGGGAATCGAACCCAGACTGGCATGTGCTTGGCCCAACCTCTACCCATGGTACTAACCCTAATAATTAAATTTTCTTTCTTAAGATAGTAAGTATGATCAAAATTATTACTTTAATATATTTCTAATTTCATTCACAATTTTAGCTTTAGTTATCTATAACATTATTTTTAAAGAGACTCTTTTAACTATTACTAGGTTCGAATTTACACTCAAAAAGACAAACTGATAAAGTGTGACGAAAACTCTGTTTTATCTCTATACTTACTTTGGTCCTTAAGAATCTAGGTTTACTACACTGCATACCTACACACTTTTTTTTCTTTTTTTTTGGTTTCACACACATGCCAAGGCTTTTCAATTTCTGTGTGTGTGCGTGTGTGCTTGATGTGGATTAAAAATACTAAAGGGAGTTATCATTTAAGGGGGTGGTCTATAATACAGCAGGTAGGACATTTGCCTTGCAAGGAGCTGATCTGGGTTTGATCCCTGGCATATCATATGGTCTCCTGAGCACCACTAGGAGTAATTCCTGAGTGTATAGCCAGGAGTAAGCCCTGAGTATTGCTAGGTGTGATCAGAATAAACAAAAACAAAACCAAAAAGTGAACAATCTTATAATGTAATTTGTAGATCAAAAATTACACAAAATACTGAGAAACTTGTGAAATGCTTTCTCTGCATCTATTGAAATGATCATATGGTTTTTATTTTTTTCTTTTATTTATATGGTGCATTATGCTGATAGACTTGCAAATATTAAACCATCCCTGCATCCCTGGATGAATACTACTTAGTCATGGTGTATCTTTTTGATGAGTCTTGGATTCTGTTTGCTATTATTTTGTTGAAGATCTTTGCATCTGTGTTTATCAGCAATATTGGTCTGCAATTCTCTTTTTTTGTCATATTTCTGTTTGCTTTGATATCAGGTTGACATGTGCCTCATAGAAGCTGTTTGGAGTGTTTATGTGCCCAAGAACAGACTACTAGATAAAGAAAATATGGTACATCTACACAATGGAATAATATGCAGCTGTTAGAGGAAAAATTAAATTATAAAAGTTTGCCTTATAAATGGATGGCCACGGAGAGTATTATGCTGAGTGAAATTAGTCAGAAGGGAAAATACAGATATAGAACAACTGAATTCATTTGTGGGATATAAAAAAATAGTATGAGACTAATATCCAAAACCAGGCAAACCATGGACCAGGATGTCTTATCAATGGTTGGAAAACTACCACGAGTGTGTGGGCATCAGGGGTTAGGTGAGATAAAGAAAGATCAGTGTGCTAATAATTGTTAGAAATGGTAACACCAGACTAGGACTTAACATTGAACGTAGGCAAAGATAAATATATGTATTTCAAACCACAATGTGTAAGAGAAAGGAGAGAAGGAGGAGGAGGAAGAGGAGAACAAAAAAGAAAAAGGAGGAGGAGGAGGAAGAGGAGGAGGAGGTGGAAGAAGAAGAAAGTGTCTGCCATAGAGGCAGATTGGATGATGGGGGGGAGAAATCTGAGGACTTTGGTGTTGGAAGGGTACACTGGTGGAGGGACGGGTGCTGAAAACTGTATGACTGAACACCTTTGTAAATGTATATCTCATGGCAGTATAATAAAATTAAAAAATAAGACTGAGAAAGCCTGGAGAAAAAAATAACTGTGCAACATTTGCTGATTTCCAACACAACCGGGGCAGTGCAGCTTTTAAAGGACTTGTAAACATACTCATCCAACATTAAGTAATTGGCCAAATTATGTGTCCCCAAGAAAGTCAGGAGAGGTGAGATTAATCTGTTCATTAGTTTTATCTCTGGATGTTTGTCAACTAATTTTTTGTTGTAAATTTCTTTTAAGACTATATAAACTTCATTTAGACTTTACTGTATTTAAAACAAATACAGTAAAGTTTAAAACATGACTAGTTTCAACAGTCATAGCTGTTAATAACTGATTTTTCTATTGTTTCAAGCTGTTTTTATTTTGTTTTGTTTGTTTTGAGAAGGTTGAGGTAAAAAAGATGAAACCCAAGGCCTCAGCCCTGCACACATGCAGGGCAGGGTGAGTGCTCCACTGCTGAGCTATACTCTAGTTGTTTTCTTTATTCGATACCCAGCCTTCCAGTCCTCTGAGACTATTCACCAATCTGCAGATTTTGTTTCTTCAGTAATTCCTCCCATGATAGTGAAATGAAAGCCTTCTTTTCAAAGAATGTCACAGGAAAAAAAAAGACTCAGAATCTAATCTTCAAATGAAATTTGGAGGTGAAACAAAAGAAAGGCATTATTTAGTCAGCAAAGCACATGAAGTCTATTTGATTCAGCTACTTTGGATAAGAAAAACTCACAGCTATTTAACATTTTAATATAAACTTTATAACTAATATCTTAAGTAATTCTTGCAAATTCAACAAGGTAGGTAGCATAGTTATCCAATTTTACACAAAAGGAAGTTGAGAAATATCTCCATAGACACTTAAAGAGTAATAAGTGGATTCAGAACCAGAAAATTCTGATTCTGTATTGTCAATGCTTTTTTTCTAAAAGCTTCAAGCATTAACTTAGAAACCAAATAGTGCAAATAAGATTACTGCCAGGTACTTTACATACTTTATTTGAAAATAAAATCTCCTAAGAAGTATTTTTTTCGATGTTTTACCAACATAAACTGTAATTTTTTTTATTTAGAAAGAAATTATCTACACACCATCTCAACTTAACTCCTTCACTCTTCATTTTAGAAAATGCCCAAAGTATGCCTAATAATTAATGCTAATAATCCTATATGTGTCCTGAAAATTTATGTATCTGAACTCCATTCATGTGATGTGACCAAAAAAAAATCAAAGCAAAAAACCAATGTAACAAAGAAAAGTATTCTTACAACTGCATTTGGGTATGAGATATTTAAATTCATTACTCAAAAGCATTAAATCAAAATAAATTAATTCTGACATTTAAAGATCAATCTAAAATGTCATCAACATTGTTTTAATTCCAAACGTATCCATTATTTTATTTTCACATAGCAATTTAACCTCTGTAATTAGTATTATTATTATTATGTGGGTGAATTCACTGTCATTCTAAAAATAAACATTTTTACTGCTGACATTTAACATGTTTTTACCCAGTGTTTTAAAAGACATTATGCTTTCAAAAAACCAATGAGTGTAATTCACAACCTATCCTTGTGAAGCCTAAATCAATATGTTCACTAGCTCAGTAAATAACCCATTTTAGATATGTTACATTATTTTAGCGTTATCAGTCAGGCATGTTTCCCCTTTAAATAAATATAAATTCTAAGTCTTCCAAGAAAACAAAAGACTGTTACTTGTTGAACCCAAACACAGAAGGGTACATAGAGTGGCCGGCTGGGTTGGACCTTGGTTCAAGCTGGATTAGAGGAAATTACTTTTCTCTTGGATTAGAGGAAATTACTTTTTCTCTTGGATTAGAGGAAACTACTTTTTCTCTATCCTTTGTGTTTACTGTAAAGTAAGCAGCCCTCTCAGGTTTCATCATCCACATATGTTTCTAGAAGATTCACGTTGAGTGGACAATTGTGCTGACTGCAAACGCCTGCCTTGCAGAACCTCCTACGTGCCCAGTGCTTGGAGCCAGGTGTGTGCACTTTGATAGATACATCTTATACATTTTATAAATCAGCCCTCCTCTGTTTTACTCAATTTTAAAAATCTTATTTATCTCCTTTCTGTTACTTCTTCACTTCTGATTTCTTAGATATATCATTTACTTATTTGTAAACATAAATTTTATAGACTGATGAATAAGCGAGTCTCGCAGACATGGGGCAGAGCTGCTACTGGCTCTCCCTGTGACCAGCCGCTCACGAGGCGCCCAGGAAGGATGGTGGGTTCTAGCCCTGGCCCACCATCCCAGCAGAGCCTCGCAACAAGCCAGAAGACCCCCCTCCATGAGGGCCTCCATTTTACACATCCGACTTCTCTCTCGTCAGACCTCCACCCAGCAGACCAGCCTATCAGCGCCCGGCTAGTGGCCACAATAAATGCTGGACTTAGAGATGCCTACAAGAGTATGCTACCTGCACGGCAGAGCCTGGCAAGCTACCCGTGTTGTATTTGATATATATGCCAAATACCAGTAACAATTATAGACCTCATTCCGGAATGGATTGAGGCTCTTTTATGTTCCTGGAGCAAGCAGATGCCTTGGGCTCTACTAGCATGAGACAGGACATATGGAGATATTACTGGAGCCCGCTCGAGCAAATCGATGATAAACGGGAAGACAGTGATACAGACAGTGACGAATAAGCATATAAAAATTACTATTTCATATTGTCCAGTACTGCTTTCATGCAAGGATGTTTCAATTAATTATGTTTTTTCTGCACTACCTGAATTGCATACCTAATATGCAGTACTCAATAGTTTGCCTCTGGCAAGTTATATTCCAACAGTTTATACCTTAGGGGGGCATTCCCAGGAATTTTTAAGGGCACTTCCAGATATTTTTGTTCTAGTGGTGAAATGCTCTTTGAGCCTGTTGATCTGAGGGTCACTAGGACAAACCCTGGAACTGACCTAGCAGTTCAAGGAATCAGGCCATGTGAGGATTAAAATTCGGGACAAGATTGCAAGTCATGTTTCCCAGTGCATTGGCCTACAGTTCTAGTCCATCTACTGATTTATTACAACAGGCATATATGCTACAAAATACTGAAAAACAGGGAGATAAAAAAAACTCTCATTATAAACATGGATCCCTTCTCTCCTTATTTATACATTTTCTCTTTGGAACCATTTTCTCAAGCAGTGATAAGAAACTTTCTGTAAAATGTTATAATGCTCACACACGTACATACAACACTTGAGTAGGATTTCTGTGTAGGATATTATCACTTGTCAAATTCTGAAAGGTCAATTGCTACCCAAGGGACATTAACGAGAGAACAGAGTGGGCGGTCCACTGCTCATATTGCCTATCGGCATCAATAATTTGGCAGCCATTCGAGAACAAAATGTCTCTGTGGTAGTTTTCAGATCCAGGCCAGTGTTCTGCTCTCCTAGAGAATTGCCCTGACTACAGCCTGTGAATGTGTAACCGCAGACCTACCAACATCAGACCTACCTAAGAAAATCTGGGAATAGTGCTGTATGTTGGCTGTTTCCCCTTTAAGGGTGCTCCTTCCCAACCACCACCCCATCTCTAGTGACCAAGCAAGAGAACTGTGGTCTATGATCAGAGGAAAGGTCACAGACCACATTATCTTTGGTGTAGATAAAAACCTGTTTCCCCTAAAAGAGCCTGAAATGGCTTTGTTAACTGATGTTTTGTACCCTTCAGTTCAAGGCCACAGGATATGCCAAAAAGAAAATTCCATAACCCAGAAAGTAAACCTTAAACTCTGATCTGACCAGGAATCTTAAGAGCCCTTTAAGCTAGTTGCAGCTTCTTTCAACTGTTGGGTCCCTGCCTTCTCGGGATACCAAGGGTGCTATACTTGTCCATAACCTTGCAGGAAAGCCTGCTAACATCGGCAGCAGGTTAATCTATTCTGCCCTATTCTAGGGACACTTTCTTCACCCAGGAACCCAAGAGACTGAGTGGTCTAACATTAGAAGGAATTCTCTTGGCAAAACTAAATACAGAAAATGAGAGTTTGCCCTTTGTACATCAAGGCAAAGCAATTCATAACCCAGAACTTCAGAAAAATACAAAAACACAAGGAAATAAATATGCAGGTGTTGATTTCAAAGAAATAGGATCAATGGTATGATAAAAAGATTGGGGCTGGAGTGATAGCCCAGCAGATAGGGGGCGTTTGACTTGCACGGCCAGCCTTTGCCAGCCCGGGTTCGATCCCGGCATCCCATATGGTCCTCGAGCACCGCCAGGAGTTATTCCTGAGCGCAGAGCCAGGAGTAACCCCTGAGCATGGCCGGGTGTGACCCAAAAAGCAAAAAAAAAAAAAAAAGAATGTTAAGGTCATATTAAGGAATCTGAATAAGTTTAATCAACACTGATAAACAACAAATTCAGGGGAAATGCACAAAAATATTATTGTAATAAACACTCATGAAACAGCTTGAAAGAAAAATTCTAGAGTTGAAGATAATAGTGGGGTTAAAAAAAAGAAAATCAATATAGTTCTCCATCTGCAGAATTGAATAAGCAGAAGAACATATCAACAATTCTGAAAACAAGTAATTTGAAATGAGCCAGTTAGGGGTCTGTGTCTGGGTCTGTGGCTCAGTCATACAGCATCTGTCTTGTGTAATCCCAGCACCAACCACCCAAAGTAAAAATTAACCACCTAGAAAAACAATTTTAAAATAGTAATTAGTAAAAATGAATATAGAATCTATGGCACATTATGTATACAAGAATAGATTCATTATAAAAAGGAAAAACTAGAGATAAGAGATTATAAAAAGGAAAAGAGAGGAGAGATAACAAAAGAGATTAAAGAAAAAAATCTCAAATGTTGTGAGAAAATTGTATTTAATAAAACAAACAAAATGCTCAAAAATTGAAGGCAACACAGACCTTTAGGATATTAAAAGACACATTATAATCCCACTTTAATGATCAGGATAAGGAAACATTTGTAAGCAGCAAGAGAAAAATTTCATAGAATTCACCGCATAACAAAGGAACTTCCATGCAGTAATTTATCAGTGAATTTGCGGGCACTAATCTTGCAAACTGGAGGAAAGAATTCAAATAAAGGAAGAAAATCAATAATATAATATAACATAATATTTGAAAGCAGTCCTTCAAAAATCAGAAGAAACAAAGACAATCATATATAAATAAAATAAAAGAGACCAAGAGACCATTACCAGTAGACAAGTCCTACAAAAAATGATAAAGGAACTTGGGGACATTGGCAGAAGGAAGACGACACTGGAGGTCAGACAGGTACTAACACATTGCATGCCTGAAACTCTGCTACAAATAACTTTGTAAATCATGGTACAGTAATAATATTAAAGCATTTTCAATAATAAAGAACCAAATACAATTTTTAAAAGATAAAAATATGTGAAGGCAAGGGAAGAAAAACAAATGATAAGTAGAGTCTTTGAAATTGAAATGTTAAAAGACTAAGTAAAGTGACATTTATAAAAACAAATCTCACAAGCAAACAATCTAAACCCATAGTTTATTTCATATTCATATAGTGAATTTTATACCTCTAGTATAAAAATGAAGTGTTAAAGAATTAAAAATAAGTAAATAATTTGTTAATGAATGCAAGATTGAATATTATCTACAGACGAGGTATATGTACGCTCACATACATTGCAGGATTATTCACAATGTGAAGACATGATAACAACCTCAGAAGTGGACAGATTATGATAGAGAACCTGAAATTGAATAGTAATGGCTATATTGATGACAAGTCTCTAGTGTTCGAAATGTGGAGGAAAGAATGCCATTGTGTTATATACTGGAATATACTGTGGCCTCTCTGAAATAAAGTATTTCATATGTGATATATGAATACTCACATTGATTTTAATATTTAATATTCATCTGAGGTATGCATATTCATTTAAAAAAGATATCCTCCCATTGAGACTTCAAGAATGAAAATGAGCAACATTATTATATTCAGTGAAATTTGCTCACCACAAAACTGACACTTTGTGACCTCTCAAACATAGGATATCTTTAAAAGTCAAACAAGAGTAGAATGAAGGTTTCCAAGGGAAATGAGTAAAGAGTGGTCAAAGGTACACATTTCCAGTGGAGGATCAATGCTCTGTGGTAATCTCACATAAGCATGATGGCAGCAGTTAATTCTCTGCTGGAATCTGTCACCAAAGTAAACCTTATTTGTTCTTGCCACCAAATGAAGTGAGGTGATGGATGTGTTAATTAACTAACTGTGGTACTTATTTAACAATGTATATGTATTTAGATCATCAATTACAGATGTAAAAACATCACAGTTTTATCTGTCAATTATAACTCTGTGAATAGAAAGATAAAAGGGTTATTTTCTATGGTTGACTATAACTTACTTAACCAAACTCCAATTAATAAATATGTTCTGGCTCAGGGATATAAAAATTATTTAAAGAACATTCTTACTCTTTGTCTTTGTCTATTGAAACATTTCTCTAGGACAGATTTTTTTTTCTCTTCGAACTTTAATTTAATGATTCTAATTTGTTCTTTGACAGGAAGTTGGAGAATCAAGCTGATAAGAATGCCATATAAAATGACAAATGTACTCTAGGTGAGGGGTTGAACGTTTGCATTAGTCAAACTCATGAGCTTTAGATTTTAATCATGAAATCTATCTTATTTCAGCCCCAAAGGATCGTACTTATTCTGAATTTGCTAATCCTCTGAAATATTGAGATTATCAGTTTACTAAAAGAGAAAGCCTCAATTTACCCTTTGTCAACTGCTGTGAGCAGTCTCTTTTTTTTGCTGGCCCATCCTACATTTTTGACTTCCTGCAAATTCCTGTATTTTTCTGATAAACAGGGAGTTAACAATTGTCAATATAAAATTCTGCCCAAGCTTAGACACACAGGAAGACTAAGATAATGGCCAATACCTGAAGCAGATGGCAAGAAAGACTCATACCAACAATACCACCCTGTAGCATCTCTGCATTACTTCTACCGCAAAGACATGGTTTTCTGATAAAAACCCCACATAAAGTGGAACAGTTACTTAGTTCTGTCCTAAGTTCCTTCCCACATGGGGGAGCCCCTTTTCTTTTCTCTTCTACTTTCCAACTTTTCAACTCCGAAGTTCTTTTATACTCTGAGCATCTTCATAACTCAATCATTTTATTCTTGAAAATATTGAAGAACCTGGGACTTACCAAAGAACAGAGACTGTGCTACCACTTCTTCCCTCACCTGCATCACTAGCAAATGATGCAACTTTTCAACCAACTTGGAAAGTTGATGATCCAGCCTTCTCAACCAACTCCCTAGCCTTAAGACCTGCGAATTTATTTTATGCCACATAATTTCTGACAATATAAAAATGCTTAAAACATTATTAAGCGCCTATTTTCATCATTGTGCAAATGTAGGTAGGTGAGTCTTCACCTATCTGCACAAAGTTCAAGTATTTCAGTCTGATAAGTCTTTTAACTAATTTTGTCTATTGACATCCATTTTGATGACCTGCATATTACATGTGTTCATGCTATTTTACTTTGTGCTTTATATGCTGCTCTTCATTGCTCTTCATTATCGTTTTACTCATGATTGGGGTTGGGGGTGGGTGCTCCTTGGTGTGCTTGGATGAGACAGAGTCAGAGAGTCAACCTGATGATACTGTGCTCAGCAATGCGGATCTGAAAATTCAGCACAAGAACCTGGACACCAAGTGTTATTTACACCCAGCGGTACTGGGTACCATAACTGGGTACCATCATAGTAGTACAGTAGTAAAATAGTACTGTAGGATGAGGTAGGTTTGTGGCGCTGGGGATCAAACTCAGGGTTCAGACATGCAAGGCATGTACTCCGATTCTTGAGCTAACTCCCAGCCTCCTTCCTACTTTTCATTGAAAAGTCTTTGTAATTGGAGTTGAGTGAATTAGTGCTTCACTCTCTTGTGATATATATATATATATATATATATATATAATCCCTTGACAAGACTCATATTGGCTGCTTTGAGCTGAGGTAAATAATCAAAAATTATTAGACATACTGGGACCGGAGTGATAGTCCAGTGGGTAGGGCATTTGCCTTGAACGCGCCGCCCATGCCAGCCTGGGTTTGATCCCCGGCATCCCATATGGTCCCCGAGCACCACCAGGAGTAATTCCTGAGTGCAGAGCCAGGAGTAACTCCTGAGCATCGCCGGTGTGACCCAAAAAAAACAAAAAAAAAAAAAATATTAGACATACTGATAAGAGGTAAAGTCAAAAGGAAATTTAATAACAGCAAGTGAACCTTCTGTATACAGAGGAAAACCCTGAAAGGTTTAGAGACTCACCCATATGGCTTTAGTCAAAGGTTAGATACAGAAAAGAGGAAGCAATGTTTGGGAGGTGACTAAGGAAAGCTGAGTAAACAAAGGCATGCAGATTTAAATTCTACCTTATCCACACAATAGAGATAAGATGAGGTCTAGCTCTGCCAATTTAGGGGGAACCTGTAAGTTCTTCCCCTGTGAATGTAAATGTTTTTATCACAAAAGCAACTTCCACAACCCCTCCCCAGTCACTTCCTTAAAGTTAATCCTTTACCCCAAGACATACTTTGTGATAGCGATTTTTTTGCTCATCTATACTATTTCATAAGATTTTTCACTAGTATAAAAAAGAAGATACAAAGATAAAAGATAAAAAGAGAAGATAAAAAAGCAAGTAAGCATCTGAAATCTACTTGCACAGCTTGTTTGGGGGGAGTGGGCATTTGAATGGTGCAAAGACACTACTCTCAACTCACTGCATTCTGGGATGGGATCACCCTTCTTGCTATGCTGAAAGACCATACAGGAGAACAAATTAAGGCTACTGCATGCTAAGCACCAACTCATTGCATAACACTTTTGCCTGGATATAATTTTATATCAATTTTACATTGGGTTTCTTGGACCCTAATAATATAGATTATAACACCTCTACCCACTGCATTTTTAACCATGGATTTTTAATTACCTGATAAGGATTTTTCTCATATACATGGTTGATTAAACAGTTTCTTTGGGGAATGAGTAGGTAATATGTTTCCATTTTTAGTATTGCCTTTCATCCTGGTGACAACAATTCTTGGCCTTAATGGAGTTGCACATTAGTTACATTTTGTAAAACAACGTCACAGTCCTTTCTTTGGAGCCTACAGTTCTTCCCCTCGCTCTTTAGAATTTGGCCCAAATTGCGGGTAGCAGCTCAGCAACACCATCATGATTTTAACAAGACCATTACGAGATATGTGTTGCAGTATGCAATATAAAGTAAACTAATCAGTGCCTGCTAAATGAGCAGGATGGAGGAGGAAGGGTTGTTGAGAAACTAGGGACTTTGGTGGTGGTAAGGGCACATTGGTGGTGGGTCTGGTGTTGGAATATTGAATACCTGAAACAACTGTGCAGTATACAGCTTTGTAAATCACAAGGTCAAAATAAAATTAAAACACACACACACACGCTTTTATTCTAATAAAGAGGACAGGCCCCCCAGTCATATCATACATATTGGCCAATGAGACTACGATAAAGCTACCACAAATTTCACTCACCTCCCTGTTCATGATCATATTGAGAAATACCAGATGACGTTTCTCTACCATTTATATGCAATGCAGTCATTGAATAGCCCTCATTGAATAGCCCTCAACTGCTTCTCTCAATATTCTCCCTCATGGATATGCATGAATCTCCTGAAAATTGCTAGAGTGACTGCTCTGGCATAATATCTCTACAGGCATAAAATCAGACCCTCTCCTCCCCCCCCTTCTTTAAAGCTTATTCCATAGCCAGTGCTGGTGTACTAACCTCCCAACTGAAGTTGCTTTAAAGTCCCTGCATCCTTATCCATTGTTTCTGTGTCTTTTTTACAGACAATAGTCTGATACTCATTCAAAGTTACTTAATAGCCATTGTGTGACATTTTCTTTGAGTGCTGCATCACTATCATTATCACTATCACTATCTTCCCGTTCATCATCGATTTGCTCGAGCTGGCATCGGTAACGTCTTCATATGTCCTGTTTCATGCTAGTAGAGCCCAAGGGCATCTGCTTGCTCCAGGAACATAAAGAGCCTCGAACCATTATATTAGGTCATGGGATGACCTTCTGCCGCTAGCCGGGCTGTGATAGGCCTCGTCTGCTGGGTGGAGTTCGGACGAGAGGGAAGTCCGGATGTGGAAAATGGTGGCCCTCTTGGAGTGGGGGGATCATCTGGCTTGTTGCGAGGCTCTGCTGGGGTGGTGGGCCAAGGCTAGAACCGCCATCCCTCCAGGGCACCTCGTGAGTGTTGCATAAGTAAATAAAAATCACTGGGGCAGGGGGAGAAGGGTTCTCTTGAATTTTGTTTGAAAGTATCACTGCACAATAAGCAAAGACAACCTTGGGGTGGGAGAATGTGATACAAGAACCGGAGAGATCTAGGAAGAGGTTGAAGGAGATCATAAGTCAAAGTAGGGTCTTAGGAAAGATACATGGAGGCTGATCTAAGTTACGGGCGATGCAGACATGAACACTGGCCAAACTGTGGCTATGTCAAGAACAAAGCCCAAACTTCTCACTCATCGGACACTCTGTGGGGTAGAGCAGAGTTCAGAGATAAGTCAGTGATCTTTGAAACATTCAAGGAAAAGAATGCAAGAAACACAAACTATGAAGTAAACTATGAAAGGTTTGCCTTATGGATTGACCAAGCAGTTATTGTTCATAATTCTGAATACATATTTTTCTCTAACCACAATAAACAATGTGTGATATTCATCTAATTTTATAGATGAGCTTATAAAGCATTTTTACTGGATAATGTTTAATTATCCAGTATAAAACTGTTGAGACTGCAGCTTCCTGCATTATATATCAATTTTTTATTCAGCAATTGTCAGTAGAAGTATGTAAATCTTAGCTAAAAGCACTAATTCAATGTTTCACTTTTACCTTTTTTAGATATTATTATTATATTTTGTTTGTTTTTAGGGTCACACCTGGCAATGCTCAGGGGTTACTCTTGGTTCTGCACTCAGGAATTACTCCTGGCAGTGCTCGGAATCAAATACATGTTGGCCGCAATGAAGGCAAACACTCTACTCACTGTGCCATGGCTCCTCCACCGCCTTTTTTACTTTACCTTTTACTTTAAAATAATCTCATTTTCTTGAAGGTGCATTAAAATAAAATTTCATTTTATTTATTTATTTATTTATAAAATTTATAAAATAAAATAAAATATAAATATAAAATATAAAATATAAAATAAAATATAAAATATAAAATAAAATAAAATAAAATTGAAGGTATTGAAGGTGTATTAAAACAAAAGGTCGTAAGATAATAATTTAAGTCAAAAATGTCTGCAAAAATTGATGTTTAATTTTAAATTCTTCACTCAAAGCTATAAAAATACTATCACAACAAAACATTTATTGAGAGTCAGAAAATATTAAGTTTCACAAGTGATTTTTATACATCGTGGTCATCTGTGGATTTAAAATCTACTTTACACACACACACACACACACACACACATATATTATACCACAGTGAGATATAGAATTACAAAGAAATTCATGTTTGAGTTTCGGTCCTACAGTGTTACAGCATCCACCCTCCATCAGTGCCCATTTTCCACCACCATGTCCCCAATCCCTCCCCCCCCCCCCCCCCCCCAGTCTGCCTCTATGGTAGATTCTTTATCTCTTCTCTAGTTCTCTTTCTTTCTCTCTTTCTCTCTTCTTTCTCTTACACACTGTGGATTACAATACATATATTTAGAAGTTATCATGTGTATCTTTTTGCCTGTATTCAATGCTCATTTCTAGGCTGGTATTATCACTTTCAACAATTATAAGCACACTGTTCCCTTCTCCATCTTACCTAACCTCTGACTCCCACACATTTGTGGCAGATTACACCTTTGACAAGACATCCTCATACAAGTTTTGCTTGACTTTTGGATATAGGTTTCATACTATATATAGCATTATATATAGTATGAAACCTATACAAGGTTTCATGCTATATAAATATATATATCATATTTATCACGAAAATGTGGGGAAAAAAGACAGTATATAAGTATTATGCATATGTAAAATATGTGTTTATATATGTATTCTCATGTGAAATAAAGAGTTAAGTTACAGTATATAGCATACAGTACATGTACTAGAATATACAAATGAGTATTAAAATAAAGAAAGTAAGGATTTTGGTAATTGCCCTTTGTATAGCAATAGCAAGTTTTCTTTTAAGCCAGTCAGAAGTTAACACAGAGAAAAAAAAAAGAAATTCAATATTGCTCATAAAAAGAGATTAAAACAAAACCTATGGGAAAGGGATTTTGTAAATATTAGAATACAAAACAAAAACAGTACATGTATCTCATAAAATAATAATGCAAAGGGCCCAAACATTTGGTCAGGACTTCACCATGCAAGGCTGGGGTGGCCAGGGATCACCTCTATGCAGGGAACCAAGAGTATGTTTAGGGGAAACCAGAGCTAGAGAAACTGATGACTTCAGGGCTGATAAACGCTTTATTTAGAGGTGACTACAAGAGTATGCCACCCGCACGGCAAGCCTGGCAAGCTGCTCGTGTCGTATTTAATATGCCAAATACCAGTAACATTTATATTAGGTCATTCCATGAACTAATATAATGGTTTGAGGCTCTTTATGTTCCTGGAGCAAGTGGATGCCTTTGGGTTCTACTAGCATGAGACAGGACATATGGAGATATTACTGGTGCCCGCTCTAGCAAATAGATGATGAACGGGAAGATAGTGATAGCGACAAAATTAGCCTGTACCTCTTTATTGCAAAGTATTAAAGAGTTCACAAATCATGGACATTATAAAAGTGACACAGGAGTCCACAGGGACAATTTCTGGGACAATCTCAATATTAAAAAATAATGATTGTAATTGATTGAAAGTCATTGAATGAAGTAAGGAGCTATGAAACATTAATGACACAAAAGATCTAAATTTGTAAAAAGGAATGTAACTTTAGTGTAGAATGTCAACCTAGAAGGAATGACAGAATTGAAAACCATAGCTACCATCACAGCCAAAATAAGGATCACCGTGACAAAATTAGTGGGTGAGGTCTGATAAAGACCAGGTTTACTTCTAAAAGTTTTCCAATCTCCTGAATATAAATTGTTAACTTGTATGAAAATACTGATTGCCAACTTTACAAAAAGAGAAATCTAGATGATGTCTTATTAACCAAGTTAGAAAATACTATTTTAAGACATAGAGAGATACACACATTCTCGCTGCTAATGCACAGAAATCACAGCCATCACTTCTGTGCTATTAAATTGGAAAGAGCAAGTCCTGAATATAATCATGAAAAGCATTAAAGAATTTATCTTGAAAGACTCTGTAAAGTATATTTTGTTTTAATAAACTGTCAAAACTATGAATAAGTGCCTTCAACACTTTCCTTATAAATAAAAATAAGGAACAGCTTTGAGCTCTGCTATACGTGTTATTCCATATAGACGCAAATGACAGCTAAAAGCTTATTTCTAAACCTGAGGGTAAGCTGTTCTATACCCTTAGGTCCTGCTGCTTACAAGCCTCAGCACAGCTTCATTTCACGGCCCAAAGTTCTTTTCCAGTTTAAAGCATTCATTGCGTGCTCTACCCTCCTACAAGGCAGTCACACCCCTTTACACAAGTCCCCATGAATAATATTATTTGAAATCACACGTTAGCACATTATTTTCTCTACTAACCCAAACGATGTGCCGGGAGCCGGAGGTTCTTTGTCCTATTTCTTCGATGCTCATGAAGGTGTTCCATGCCACTCTCTTCTTCCTGTGCAGCTCAGGGTTTAGGTCGTTCATCATGTTAAGTTCTAGACCTAGATAGACATAACTGCTGCATTCAGAGATGTTTGTTCCATTGAGAGTGATAGACTCTGAAACAAGTTCATTTTTCATGAACATTGTTTCACTGAGATTCAGCTTTAGACCTATCTTTCCACATTCTCGGTCAAAGTCAGACAGCATTTGTGGCTCTTGGCTAATGTTCGGTGTTATTAGAACAATGTTATCGGCGAAGAGGGAGGTGGTGTAGTTGCTGACCGTCTATCTTCACTCCCATTCCTTCCCATTCTAATTCGTTGCAAGACATTCTCAAGGGTGGTGCTGAAGAGTTTGGGAGAAATGGTATCTCCCTGCCGAACCCCTCTTTTGGTGAGATCCTAGTGGTGAATCATTAATAGAGTTCACGAAGGATACATCTCTTCGTGAGAGATACATCAAGGATACATCCGTGCACATCTCTTCAACTCCACTGTTCTCCCTGCATTAACATACGCCTCTGAGACCTGGGCCCTACGAAAAGCAAGATGAAAATGCTGTTCCGGTCTCCATAAGATGAATTGAAAGAGCTATGCTTGGAATATCATGCCTCACTCAAATGAGAGAAGGAATCGGGAATTCTGACCCCTCTGTCGACAATCCAGAGTCAGGGACGCTGTCTCGCTTGCCCAGGCATTGAAAATCAGATAGGCTGGACATGTAATGTGATTTGGAGATGACCGCTGGACTAGAGCTGTTACCGACTGGATCCCAAGGGACTTTAAAAGATCACGTGGCCATCCACCTTCAAGATGGTCAGACTTCTTCGTCAAGGCCCTTAACGAACAGATTGAGGCTCTCCGTATTCCTGAAGCAACCAGATGCCATTGGGCTACACTGGCACGTGATAGGGTCAAATGGAAATGTTACTGGTGCCTGCTCGAGCAAATCGATAAATAATGGGATGTCAAGTGATCAAATGTGCCCAAACGATTTGCAAACACAAAAATGTCTTCTTCATTGGTTTAACACAAAAATTAACACATAGTTAGCACTCAAACAAAAACATTTAGCTGATTGATGAATGACTATATGGATGGAAGAAAAGTAAACAAAAGCAAAATGCTTGTATTAATAATTATAATTTCACCACCTAATCAATTTAATCCTAAAATTTTCATTATTTAATCCTAAAATTTTAGTAGAAATTCTGTTAATAGAAAAGCCCATTATGTTATATTGATTTTTTATTATTATATTAATTTTGACATCCCTCCACACATGTATACATTTATGCACAAATATTTCAATTTAAAATATAAACTCCTCCTAGATTACATATTTTTATAGGTACAGAGCTAACTTAAATGTATCAATGTATGATTCAAAAATCTAAACATGGGAAAACTATATACTATATCATAGAGGAACAAATCCACTCTTTGTCAATGAAGAGGTGAACCTACAAAAACTGACAAGGATTCTTTGAACTCTTATTGTAAATTAACGTTTCTAATGAAGTCAAATTTCCACTAAGCTGAACTTTTTGTTGTGATTAAAGATTCACATCTTTTTTAATGGAATGGGTTTTTTAATGAAGTGAATATTCTTTTTAATAAATGATACTGTAGTTGAATAAACATGAGTAATTTTAAGATATTTTTAAATGATATAATTTTGGTACTTTAAATTTAATAAATTATACTACCAACACCATTAGGGAAATCTATTGAAGTTCATCGCTCTCCTAAGAAAGCTCATCTTCACAATTCCAACAATCTGGAATGTTCAACTACTTCGGATTTGAGAAGTGACAAAGGAACTACCGGAAAATGTCAGCAAATAACACTAGTTTAAGTAAACATGGAACAAAACGCTCTTATAATCCCGTGGCCATGCTTTTAAAAACTCCCAGAGTTGCTTAAGAAGCAGTCATAGTCATTTAGAAATCAGCCTTGTTATTGCAGAAGAAATAACAGGAAAATGAATTCCTATAAAAATAAGTGAGACAAGACAACCAACGGAACCAGCCACTTTATATGACAATAAACAAAAGACCCTGTGCATTTTGTATAATTTTCATGATACTTTGCATGCACTCTTACTGCACCAGTTCTGCAATGCATTTAAACTGGTTTTGAAAAGTTCAACTCAAAACTTTCTGAAAGAATTCTTATTCTTATTTGGATAGGGAGACGGTCATAATGCTAGGGAGTCTGGAGGCCATTCTCGGTAGTGCTTGGAACTGGTTAGGGGAGGCATGTGGGCATCAGCAATTAAACCCAGGCCCTCTTGCAAAGAAACAAAACTTGTTATTGAGCAAGAAAACAAGACCTCTCCATTCATATTTTCAAGAAACATGCTTCTATTATTTGAAAGCTTTCAAATAATATATTAAACATTTTCTTGAGATAGACAAAGAATATTTTCCAGGTTCTTAAAATGTGTTCAAAATTGGAAATTGCAATACAATTTTTTGGTGGGGTAACACACCTGGCAATGCTCTGGGGATACTTCTGGTTCTGCACTCAGGAAACAGTCCTGGCAGTGCTCAGGGGACCATATGGAATGCCAGGAATCGAACCCAAGGAGACCACAAGCAAGGCAAGTGCTTTACCGCTGCACTATCTCTTTTGTATAAAACTTATTTTAAGTTATATATATAAATATATATAAAATTATATATATTTATATATATAATTTTATATATATATTTATATATATCACGGTGATTTGGCATTTACTTAAGAATAAATAAGCAAAACATCAAACATATGCATTGGAAAACGTTTATGCAGCTATAAATGATTAAGTGCCATAAATGTTTTGATTGTGTCTGAATTCTATGCTACTCTTCATCAGGAGAAAATTCTGCTTTGAATTATCTGACAGTTCCCGGGATGTGAGACACAGCTCAGAAATTGTACAGGTGAGTTAAAGTCGAGACTGATTCCAATTTTGTGATTGTTATTTCATCTTTTCGTTTATAAGCCCTAAGAGAACAGGACTCTTAGATGTGAAAGAGCATTCCAATTGTGTTCTGAAAAGGAATGTCTAGCCCTGAGGTTTGTTGTAATCAAACTGAGATAACAGTGGGCTAGAGTCCTTAGCTATTCCAGTTACCTTAGTTAACCTGTGGCTAGCATTTCACTTTTAGAAAGCACCTAACTCGCTACACAATTTATAAGTCATTGAGATTATTCATCCGTAATACATAGTCAAACATTCTTAGGCTATTTCAAAAGTTGTTTAACTTACATCATAATCCCGTTGTAGAACATGGTTATAACACCCAAAAAGTCCCCACAATGACACTCAAAGACTGGAATAGTATAAAAAAAGAGCAGAGAGAGAAAAAAAGAGAGAACAGAGAGGAAAGACATATAGAAATAATTTTTTAAAGAATATAAGTTGTGCTTAGAAACAAAATTTAAAGCCAGAAAGCTAAATTTAATAAAATGTTTAAAGAGTAATCATAGTTTGTTCTAGACTGTTATATCATTGGTTTTTTATTGGTAGTACGGAGCATTCTTTCTTGTCACAGAGTCACAGGAAAGGACTTCCTAAATCATAAATTGTTCCTGGTTCAGAACACTGACACATCCTGCTTCAATATCTCACTCTTAGAACTACAGAATTTATTTTATCTTGAATAGTTGGACTGTGTCCACATTACCTTCAAAAGTTTTGAAGTGTTTTGCTTTAACTGTTACACTTAAATACAGTTTTAGGACTCAAATGGCATATCCCTAGGTATTATGAATCTTTTGTTTGTGACGGAGGAAATGGATCGACAATCAGAAAATTAGCATCAATACCTGCTTTAATTTGAATATATCCACCTATTTCTTTCTTTCTAAAAGATTATTCCAATCTCTGCAATTCTTTCCTCCTTTAACTCAAACACATTTTTTTCTCTGAAAAGTTATTTCTCATTGTGTCTACTAAGACATGGGATTTGGGTACATAGATACATTTCCTCCAAATTTACTTCTCTTTGAAATTTTCCACATTCCCCAAGTTATCACAGAGCTCTTCAAAATCTCACCCCTAAACCTCACCACTATTTGCATTATACTTCATAGACATATATCTACAATCCTACATGCTTCTGAGGTAAAGTTATTTTCTTACTTTGGTGAGGCATATTTTTTAATTTTTATTGTTTAGGGGCTACACCCAACAATGCTCAGGAGTTACTTCTGGCTCTGAACTAATGAATCACTCCTGGAAATTCTTGGGGATCATATGGCATGCTGGGGATCAAATTCAAGTTATCACATGCAAGATGCCTTATCTTCTGTACTTCAACAAACAGAATTTTATCAGACAGCATCTCAGGACTTCAACAAACAGAATTTTATCAGACAGCATCCAAACTAGCTTGAAATATATAAATCACCAGACCCTTCAAGCTATAATCTTCCTTAAAAAATAAAAACTAAACAAAAATGCACCCTTTACTTTAGTCTGGAAAACAGTTTTCCTTTGATTTATCCTTGATTCTCTCCTATGACTCAAAGGACAAAAGGAGAAGATTCTCAGGCTATGTACACCACTAATTCGTTAAAAGAAGTTAAAGGTGGTCTCAGACACATCCTATTCACTCTGTTAGAGGGCCCTGTTTTATAACCCTAAACCAGCCATAAAAACTTATTTCAGGGGCCTGAGGATAGTCCAGTGGGTAGGGCGTTTGCCTTGCATGCAACCTGCTGTGACGGCCCTGGTTCGATCCCGGCATCCCCTATGGTTCCCTGAGCACCACCAGGAGTAATCCCTGAGTGCAGAGCCAGGAGGAACCCCTGAGCATTGCTTGGTGTGACCTCAAAAAGAAAAAAAACAGAAAAGAAAACTAATTTCAATGAAAAAAAATTGCAGGTTATTCTAACTATAGAAAATTAGGTTTTGTTCAAGAGAGCTGAGCCATTTCTGTCACTGTATAATTAATATAGCTACAATAACACAAAAATTGAAATCAACATATTTAAAACAAATATTAACTTAAAATGGAACCAAATTTTAAGGTCCTGACATACTACAAAAGTTTCTTTTTATGCTTAATCATGTTGTGTCCTCAGAGGCTTTGCCAGGCTACTGACATATTCAGCCACTCCAGCACTAGCATTCTTTGAACACTCTAGGAAGTCAAACATCTTTTCCTACAAATCCTTCACTTCTGCTAAACTAAGCTCTAAAAACAGAAACACATACACCCCTCCCACCCACACACACACCTAAATTTTCCAATGAAGATTGTTGGGTGATGAGATTTAGAAAAAAAAGCACCCTCCTGGCTAGACTCATACTAAGCCATAAGAAAATTTTTAAAAAAGTTTTTCTAACGATTACACAGTTAAAATCAAAGTACCGGAGCCGGAGCGATAGCCTAGCGGGTAGGGCGTTTGCCTTGTATGCGCGGCCAGCACATGCCGCCCGGTTCGATCCCCGGCATCCCATATGGTCCCCGAGCCAGGAGAAACCTCTGAGCATTGCCAGGTGTGACCCAAAAAAAGAAAAAAAAAATCAAAGTACCAATTAAAAGTGAAACATATCATGGAACTCATTTTTAAAGAAAACTTTTAAAGTTGACAAAAAAAGGAAACCATTCCACCATATTAAAATGTGAAGTTAAAAAGAAAAGAAAAGAACAATTGGAATATCTCCCAAAAATATAACAACTCTGTAATGATAGCCCTCAAGTAGGGGGTTGTTTTAACCTATAATTACAGCACACGATGTAAATATAATGCATATTCTTTTAATTGAA
Source organism: Cryptotis parvus (assembly GCA_021461705.1). Lineage (NCBI taxonomy): Eukaryota > Metazoa > Chordata > Mammalia > Eulipotyphla > Soricidae > Cryptotis > Cryptotis parvus. The sequence continues at coordinate 24,717 of JAJIBD010024121.1, forward strand.
TTTTTACATAGAAAAAATATCAAACATTTCAAAAACCAAGGGTACATAAAGAGAACAAACTTACTTGGCCTATCTTCAGAAGTACTAACAAAGATTTCATTCAATAGCTTTTCACTGAGGGTTTATATTGCAGAGGATGTCGAAATAGAAAAGAGCAGAAATAACATATCCCAATGTTACTTACAATTGTCATGTATAATAGATATGGGGGTAGCACACATCACACATAATATCCAAAGAGCTATGGAGGTAAGTGATGAGAACCTTACTTAGTAGAGGAATCAAGAACTTCTAAGAGAAAGCAAAATTTAAGGATCTTGAAAGATGTTAGAAAAAGTCCCAAGCATTGAGATTATAGTACAAAAAGACTTGAAATGAGAAATCGTGCACTTAAGTACTGAAAATATACCAGAGATGATGAAGCACAGCAAAAATGGACAAGGCAGGACCAGCTAAGTGATGAGACCACACAAACGGGATAGACAAATGAAAACCTGTGTTAAGAAACAACTAAAGTTGACTCTGGAACAGTAAAACTGTATGTACATAATAACAAATGTATGTATTTTGAAATTTATAATAAGAAGGCATTTAAAAGATTTTATTATGTATCAAGCAATATGTGAAAGCAGAGAAACAAAGACCATCCCCAAAGGAAAGAACAAATGAAAGGTCTTTTAAAGAATGAATGGAAAGCATTAATGTCTTTAAGAGGGTGGCTGGAAAAGCTAGCTAAGGAATCCCAGTTTTAAATAGTGGTGGTTTATTCTGATCCTCAGAACAACTCTATAAGGTAAACACCATCATTTTCAGGGTCAGAACAATAATACACCAGGGATAATATCTGCCTTGTAAGTGGTTGACCCGAGCTTGATCCCTGGCATTGTATATGGTCTCCTAAATCTGCCAGAAGTGATCCCTGAGTGCAGACCCAGTAGATAACCCTGAGTACAGTCAAGTGTGGCCCAAAAACAATAAAAATACTGTAATTTTCCCCACTTTACAGATAAGAAAACTTAGGTAGAAAATAGTCACACAGCTCACACAGCAGAAAATGCATGATGGAATACTATGCAGCTGTCAGAAAAGACAAAGTCATGAAATTTACCTGCAAGTGAATGAACATGGAGATTATCATGCTGAGTGAAATTAGTCAGGACAGGGTCAGATATAGAATGACTGTATTCATTAATGAGATATAAACATACACCAGTGTTCTACTAATTGTGGGTAATGCTAACGTCAGACTAGAACTCACCATTGAATATACACAAAGAGATTTATATGATAAACCCTAAATGTCTGTAGGACAAGCCACAATATGTAAGAGGAGAGAGAGAGAGAGAGAGAGAGAGAGAGAGAGAGAGAGAGAAGGAAAAGTACCTGCTATAGAGGCAGGTTGGCAGAGGTGGGAGGGAATATGGGGACATTGGTGGTGGGAATGGGGCACTGGTGGAGGGACAGGTGCTGGAACACTGTATGACTGAAATTATGAACATAATTATGAAATTATGAACATCTTCATAATCATATCTCACGGTGGTATAATAAAAGTTTTTAAAAAAACAAAAAAAATAGTGGTGGTTTGAAGAGCAGTGTGAGTGTCAGTGAATCTAGAATGGTGGACAGGAACAGGAAATAATACTAACCTAGAGGACACTGTAAAAAAGGGGGAGGGTGAATCCTTTGCCTGACTCAATACCATTTAAAATCAACTTTTTAGATTTACCTTGTTTTTTCTTTCTTTTGTCTTTTTACCCACACCTGGCTATGTTCAGGGTTTACTTACTCCTGCGCCTGCACTTTCCCATCATTCCTGGAGGTGTTCAGGGGACCATATGGATGTCAGGGATGGAACCTGGGTTGACCACATGCAAGGGAGATGCCCTACACACTGTATTTCTCTCCAGGTCCTAAATTTACTTCTGAAGGAACTCAAAGCCTTTGTCAAAACTGAAATATGACTAGAATTAAAAGATTCAAGTGAAGGTTGAAAGTTGGGGTGATTTATATTTCAAGACAGATAAATTTTTTTTCATTATTAAAAATGAAAATGAGTAATATGACATTTAAGTGGGGGTTGCCAAATTACCATCATTTTCTTATCAGACTGGGTTAATGGAATCACTCTAAGGTGATTTCTAGAAAACATTAAAAAGCAAACAGAAGATGGACATAATTTACCTATAATGCTTCTAATTTTCCTCTAACTATATTAAATGAATAACAAAGAGTATAAGCTGTCATTGTGCCCTGGGGCAAATCAAAAGACATTAGATGAAAGAAGAGAAACAAAGGTTGTGTCAGCTAATGGAAGATAGTACAAAATATTTGAATAACATTAACACAAGGCAACTCTAAACCAGTCTTTCACTGTCATTTAAGTAAAGAGTACACATTCTTAAAATTTAATATTTTTATTATACCATGGTGAGATATGCAATTAAAAAGATGTTCATATTTGGGTTACGGTCATACAGTGTTCTAGCACCTGTCCCTCCACCAGTGCCCATCTCCCACCACCAATGTCCCGATTCCCTCTCCCCTCTCCTAGCCTGCCTCCATGGCAGGTTTATTATCTCTTTCTCTTTATCTCTCTCTCTCTTCCTTTTCTTACACATTGTGAATTGCAATATATACATTTAGAGGTTGTCATGTGTATCATTTTGCCTGTTTTTAATGCTCAGTTTTAGGTTGGTATTAGCACTTTGACAATTAACTGGATGCTAATGATCCCCAGCACTACAGAACCTAAGGAATAGCACATCCTCAGGCCATAGCATTGCCACCACTGGCCATGGGGCAGGAGAGAAGAAAAAGCTTCCTGATCAGCTTAAGCCTGGCCACTCCTCTATTCATCCCCAAAGCAAAACATGGAACATAAAGGTGTAATTTTTTTTTAATGAACACGAATTAAGTTCCTCCATTCTAAGTGCTGGGGATTAGGGAGAAAGAGATAACACACTGGTTGGCAAATCCCAGATAGGCAGAGGTTTGGTTTGATTTGTCTGCAAAATGGCCAATCAGGCAGACAGATATGCCTTAGGACTATTTCTGGAATAAACATCCCTTCTGGTAAAGCCTCAGAAACCAGAATATCCTTTGCTTTTCTAAAAAGTAAATGCTGCGCTGGAGATGAAAAAGGGGCAATTTTACATCTGTCAATTCAAATGTTTTATTTGCTTTTATCAAAGTTCATTTCATTTTCAAAATGAACTTTTCAAAGATGGTTTATACTGTCCCTGAGAAGTGAGAATATATTCATTCCAATACTCTTCAGACAAAAGTCTTTTTTTTTTTCTTTTTTTTTTTATTATACCACAGTGAAACATACAATTACAAAGGTGATCACAGTTGGTTCTTGGTAATACAGTATACCAGCACCCATCCCTCCACCAGTGCCCCATTTCCACCACCAATGTACCCCACCCCCTCCTGCCCACCACCAGGCTGCCTTAATAGCAGGTACCCCAGTTTCTCTCTCTCTCTTCTCTCTGTCTCTGCATCTCTCTGAAGACAAAAGTCTTTATCCCTATTTTTAATTTGTACCTATTAGAAAAATAAATTACTGAAACTCTTATTATGAAGTTATTATGTATGGTTTCATATGAAGATATTTACATGCTACTGTTTGGCAACTAGCTATGATGGGCTCTGGGAGATATGCACAGGACACTGGTTTGATCTGAAGAGTCTCCACAAACATCACCTGGAGCACTGCGGAAATGGCCCTGGTGGCCCTATGCAATACAGGGGCCCGGTAGTTCCTTCACTGCATGTTCACACAGCACTGCATCCTCCAGTTCTAACATTCAACTGTCTGGCTTGTGGCCATAAATACTGGGAATGATCCCTGGACACTGTGAGCATTATGGGCAGATTCCACCCACCTCGCAAATTACACATGACAATTCTGAACATAATATCACAAAGCAAAACTGTAATACTAGAGCAATCTCAAAATACTGTATGATTGAAACCCAAACATGAACATCTTTGTAATTGTTTGTCTCACGGTTGTATAATAAAATATTTTAATAAATAAATAAATAAGTAAATAAATAAGGGAAAGGTGCACAAAATATAAAATTAAAAAGAACTTATTTTCTTTGGAAGCATGGTCTTATTTCTCCATTTTCATATTCAGTTTCTAACACTATTATTGATGCAAACAGGCAGACAGGAATGGCCACATGGCAATAAAAATTTCTGAAAAGAAATAACTGGTCCTTCAGTTGTCCAGCGCCACCTCCTGAAACCAGTGACCCAGGCTTGATAAGACCATTATCAACAATAGACCCTGAGGGAGATGGATCAACCTTCCGGACCCAGGACCCAGCTCGCAATAGATTTCAGAGCATTCTGGCCCAAGAGCATTCCACCCAAGAGGATAAAAACCCATTTGAAAATCAGTTGGGGCTCTCCGCCTTTGGAGCAGCCCACGTTTTCCCTTGAGCGCGTTGCTCTCTCTTTCCCTCCTCCCCTTTCCTAAAACCTCCTTAATAAAATCTGTTTTACTTCACTGCTCGTCGACTCCTGAAAATTCTTTTTTCTGCGAGGAAGACAAGAACCCTGAAGAAATCCTGGGTAAGGCCTATAACTGACTTTCCTTTCCTGCAAAGAGCCATGCCTTGCTCCAGCCTGAGTCCATGGCTCCCCGAGAAATCTCGGGTGGTGGGGATCAACTCCCATGCCTAGAGATCAAGCAGACTTCAGGTATGGCTTGACCACTCCCATGCCTAGAGATCAAGCAGCTTCCCTGTGGGGTTGGTGGGGCTCAGGTCCATACTGTGCAGGGGCTCCTCACAGACTTTATCAGTCCTAAACCTGCCCAGCGGTCCGGGTGGCGAGGTGGCTGGGGAGAAAGCGACCATCTCTCACCCCTTCCTGCCTCACATAAGCCACCCGTGAGGCCCACCTACATCATTTTTAGCATTTTAAACACACAGTGAAATTTTAGGTTGAGATACTCCCTCATGTCTCCATGCCAGCAATAACTGAAACCCCTCTTCCACTATATATTAATGACATCATGCTAACTTCATTAATTCCTGTCATCTGTCTTCAATAAGTGTGGGAGACAAATGGGACACACTAAAGAAAGAGCAAATTGGTAGGTGAGTTCCCTGATTCCCATATCACAACTCATTAGCAGAACCTACTTCTCTTTCCACTAATCCAAACTCATGTCCTCACTGTTGAAACCAGGAAAGACAAGGAAGAATTCTGCAGGTTTGATTTCCAGGTTTTTTTTTCCAACTGCAATGTTAGGGATAAACCAGGGGCACCCATACACAAAGTATTGCTACAGCCCTTGGAGTTATCTCCCAGTAACAGGTTTGATATCTTGAGTACTCCTCTTCTGCATCGCAACTAAGCAACCAGTTACTTTCCCTTGAACTATATCTTGTGAGAAATCCAGAAACTTCTCCTGTGCATATCTTGAGTTATGGCTTCCTTCTCAGATTAGAGTCTTCCATTTTCTGGATTTCTCATACATTTAGGTTCTCTGATTTCATTTCCAGAATAGTTCTACACTTTTGAAACAAATTATATATGCCACATATATCATATAATATATATATAGAAGTGTATAAGTCTGTGTATACACACACAAAATGACCTAATTTTTCTATGTACTAGAGACTTGAAGAAGTGGGACTGTGCTAAGCACACTTGCTTTATCATAAAGAATAGAACAATTCTCATTATCTTCTAAAATATAATTTAATTTCAATTAAAATTTATTAAAGTTTATAAGACTCACATACATGGGGCAGAGGTGCTACCAGCTCTCCCTGTGGGCACACAGCTGACCATGAGGAGCCCAGGAGGGACGGCAGGGTTCTAGCCCTGGCACACCACCCCAGCAGAGCCTCGCAAGAAGCCAGAGGAACCACCACACCATGAGGGCCGCCATTTTCCACATCCAGACTCCTCTCTTGTCAGAGCTCCACCCAGCAGTAGAGCTGATCACAGTCTGGCTCAACAATAAATGCTTTCGAGATTAGACTACAAGAGTATCCCACCAGCATGGCAGAGCCTGTCAAGCTACCTATGTCATATTTGATATGCCAAATACCAGTAACAATTATAGACCTCATTCCAATGACCTGATGGAATGGTTTGAGGTTCAAGCAGATGCCCTTGGGCTCTACTCGCATGTGACAGGACATATGGAGATATTACTGATGCCCGCTCGAGCAAATCAATGATTAACAGGAAGTACAAGTGAAAGTTTATAAAACTTTCTTCTTACCCTGAAAACAGTTTGCTGTTTACATTAGTGTTAAGGAATGTACTTACACTTTACTATGTCATATTGTTTTCTTCCTTTTATATTGGAGTATCTTAGCAATGATAGATACTAGAAAATAAATAAATGAAGCAATGAAACTAAATATTAGGAAGAAAAGAGTTAAGGATCTGAAATGAGTGAAATATGAGGCAGGTGGGAGGTATAAAAGTGTGGAGGAAGGTGAAATATGTGAGTGTCTAGCACAGATCTGAGTGTCATATGATTTCTCAAAAACAAGACAAGAGAATAATACGGACTGCAGTATTTGATGCTTTGGGATGAGAATACTTTCATATACCTTTTTCAATGAATAGAGCATAGTGGGTAAAATAAGGACTCCATTTGGGTTCCAACTCCACCTCTACTTGGATCTCAGCTGAGCTTACCTCTTTCTGCCTACACTTTTTTTATCGATATACTGAGTTCCTTACATTAAAATTCTACAGGATCAAATGTGTTCATTTGTTTACATAGCTTAGAATAGTGTCTGGACAACTCAAATAATATTTGAGTAATGCCATTTATTATTATTAGTTAAAACTGCTGAGAATTCTATGGTGAATTTTGATCTTCACTAAAGAGCTTGAAAAATTCCACTCGTGGGGGGAGTAGGGGGTGGGAATTGATGACCTGAGAAGTAGTATAAGGTTTAATGTGCTTGCTAGCATGTGGCAATATCACTTTATTTCCTGTCTTTGCATTACGGTCCCCTGAGCACTGCAGTGACCCCTAAGTAGAGAGCTTCAAGCAGTGCTGAACATTGATAGGTAAGGCCCCCAAGTCCAACTCTCCCTTTTCTCACAAAACTAATGAAGGAAACATGCCAGGAAATTCCAAACAGATGGATTTTCAAGTTGCATACCAGGTTTTAAATTCTAGTTAGATCCAATTTTATACAGCAAACATCATCAGAATATCCTAACTAAATAATAACATGCTTTGAAAAACGTGCTTTGAGAAGTCAAATTATCCACTGAAATGCGAAGTTTATATTTATTTTATGATTAATGTTCTACATATTTTCTTATAAGTTACAAAGGAATTTATTTCTAATATATATGCATATATGTATATATTTTTATTAGTAGTAGTATTAGACTATAGCTGATCCAGCTTTAAAAAAAGTAAACATTTACTTTATAGACATTAACAAGTTAAATGATCAAATTTAGGTGCTGGAGAGATAGTACATAGGTTAAATTGTTTGCCTTGCATTGACCAATTCTGGTTCAATCCTGAGCACTGAATATGGGTCCCATGAGCTCACCCAAGGAGTGGTCCCTGAGCAGAGAGCCAGGAACAAAGGAGAAATTCATGAGAACTACCTATTGTAGCCCAACCCCCATTAAATAAATTTAGAACTAACCTTAAGGAGCAAAATACTTATACTTATCCGAGTCAGGACTAACAGGTCCTGGTGGATTCATTGATGAATCAAAGCAAACAAGGCAATGTAACCAAGAGTGCAATTTCAAATTAAAACAAAAAGAATTTTACAAATAAGTGTTTTTAATGATTTTCTTACAGCAATTGTTAGCATCCAATCTCTTATTATCTTCTTATGATGTATTAATTATTTGTATTGTCTTTTGTTAACTACAAGAAAATAGCCAAATGATGGTTTGAAAGTTTGATTCTTGCTTCTACATCATTATCCCGCATGTGTTAACGACATCGATGTTTAATATTCTAAAACTGAATGGAATAAAAGAACATGCAAATATGTTCTGTTCTCACAGCATTGCCCCTGGATATGCAGAGTACATTTAATATTAAAGGTTTAATTTTGCATTCCAGAAATCTAAATACCACTCCAGTCTTACAGAAATTAGTAAATCTGCACAGGAATGTAATGTCTAATCACCTTACATAAAGCAACCTGGCATTACTTACAACTTACATAAAAGTTCCCATTTCTCTGTTTCATTATATTGCTCTTTCAGTAATAGAGTTTTGAAAATGAAGTGAAGAGTACCTTTAATCTAAATTATTTTCTACCTGATGGTCAAAATTAATATTTTTCTTTGACTTAGTGTTATTTGCTTAACATGTAGGTGTACAATATGCATTCTACACAAAATTTGTATTTCCGTGAGTACTTAGTTCAAATAGCTTAATTTTTTGTGTTGCCGTTTTCATTTTGTTTTTAGGTCACATACAGCAATGCTCAGGGCTTCTTATGGTTCTGCACTCTGGGGAACACTCCTGGCAGAGATGCTCAGGGGACTAAATGCGCTGCTGGGGAAACCTGAATGCAAGGCAAGTGCCTATGCATGACGGTGCTCAGGGCTTACTCCTGACTCTGTGCTCACAGATCAATCCTAGTGATGCTCAGGAACTATACAAGACCCCAGGGATTAAACAAAGGTCAGATGCAAGCAAGGCAAATGCTATACCTGATGTACTATCTCCTATATCTCTGTCCCATAAGTTGTTTCACTTCACTTGTATCACTTGCCTTCCCGTTGTTCATCGATTTGCTCGAGCGGCCACCAGTAACATCTCCATACATCCTGTCACATGCTAGTGTAGCCCAAGGGCATCTGCTCTTGGAACATTAAGAGCCTCAAACCATTCCATCAGGTCATGGGAATGAGGTCTATAATTGTTACTGGTATTTGTCATATCAAATACGACACGTAGCTTGCCAGGCTCTGATGGCTAAGAAATTGTTTAGTATTTGATAACTCAAAATTCTTTTTCCTCCAATACCAGCCCTCAATACTCAATCCTAAAAATGATTCATTTATAAAAAAAAAATGAGCCACTATGGTGTCAAAACCCCATCAAAGATATTTTGTGTGCGCTGAAATTTACTATCCTAAATGCTTTTTTAGGTTATATAAATGGTATATGAGCTACAGATTAAAACTTAAGTTTTGGAACCAGAGCAATAGTACAGCAACTACTGCATTTGCTTTGCACATGGCTGACAAATTTCATGTAGAGCATCCCATACGGTGCCCTGAACAACCGGCCTGAAACCGCCCCTGAGTGCAAAATCAGGGGTAAGCATGAGTACTGCCAGATGTGGCACCAAAAAGCAAATAAATGAATAAAAAAGTTTAAAAAATAATACTGGGGGCGCAGAAAGATAGAACAGGGTAAGGCATTTGACCTCAGTTCCACCCAACTCCTCAGAGCATTACCATAGTGTTACACCTGAGCACAGAGCTAAGAATAGCCCTGAGCACTGCCAGGTATTGGTCCGAAACCCACTCCCTGACACACAATGAAACTAAAATCAACTAACATAAGCTAAAGGCAACTTCAAAGATGAAACACCACTAACAAAGCAATTGGAAGCAAAGATAAATCAATATATGGGACTATATGAAACTAAAAGCTTCTGCACCTCAACAGAAACAGTGACCAAGATACAAAGACAGTCCACAGAATGTAAAGAATATTCACCCAACACCCATCTGATAAGGGGTTAAAATCAGGATATATCAGGCACTGGTAGAACCTTACAAGAAGAAACGGCCAACCCCACCAAAAACGGAGAAAAGAAATGAACAGAAACTTCGACAAAGAAGAAATTCGAATGGCAAAAGGCATATAAAAATGCTCAACATCACAAATCATCAGGGAGATGCAAATCAAAACAACAATGAGATATCATCTCACACCACAGAGTCTGGCACATTTCCAAAATAGCAAAAAACAACTTGTGCTGGCGTGGATGTGGGGAGAAAGGGACTCTCATCCATTTTTTTGTGGGAATGTCGACTGGTACAGCCTTTTTGGAAAACAATATGGATGTTCTTCCAAAAAATAGAAATTGAGCTCCCATTTGACCCAGCCATACCACTCCTGGAAATATATTCAGGGGAGACCAAAAACACATAGCAGAAACACCATCTGTACTTTTATGTTCATAGCAGCACTACTCACAATAGCCAGAATCAAGAAACAACCAGAGTGCCCGAGAACAGACGACAGGGTAAAGAAACAGTGGTACATCTACACAATGGAATACTATGCAGCTGTCAGAAAAAAATGAAGTTACGAAACTGGCCTATAAATGGATGAACATGGAGAGGATCACGCCAGTGAAATTAGCCAGAGAGAAAAGAACAGATATAGAATTACTGCATTTATTTGCAGGATATAAAAAATATGATACCAATATCCAAGGTGAGGCAAAACATAGATAGATCAGGAGGTCTTGTCAGTAGGTGGAATCTACCGCAAGTGTGTGGACTCAGAGGCTAGGCAAGACAGAAAAAGGAACAATGTGCTAATAATTTTTGGAAATGACAATACCAGCCTAGAACTGACATTGAATATAGGCAAAGGGCCATGATAACCTCTAAATGTCTATAGTGAATTGAATGTGTTAGGTGACTTAAAAATATAATTACACTATCGTGAGATATAAAATTAAAAAGATGTTCATGTTTGGGTTTCAGTCATACAGTGTTCCAGCACCGAGTGCTCCACAAGTGCCTATTTCCCATCACCAATGTCCTCTGATATCCTCCCCCACTTCCCCCGGGCTGCCTCTATGCCAGGCACTTTGCCTCTCTCTCTCTCTCTCTTTCTCTCTCTCTCTCTTCCTTCTTCTTATACATTGTGACTTGCAGTACATACATTAAGAGGTTATCACATATATAGTTATGTTTCACAGTTTTGTTATTTTCACTTTTGTAATTTTTAGCATTTTTTTCGGTTATATTCAATAGTAATTAGATGCCATTTACAAATTACATTATTTCAGCCTAAATGATATCATTTTTTAGGTACAGTAAAACATCACAATGCTTTATAATATTCTATTTCAGTTACCATTCCTACACTGAAATATCTTTATTTTCACTTTATTCTTACTGTATAGTAAATATTGTTACTATACAGTGACAGTACTAGACCTCATTCCCAACGAATGGAGACGCTCACTGGCACCCGCTCGAGCAAATCAATGAACAACGGGAAGACAAGTGATACATGTGACATCTATTCCTTTGATCCCCTGATATTCTCTACTACCCATCCTCCCTTTTCACTTTGCCTACCTTGGAATGAAGTATCAGAGATATCAAAATGTCAGATCCACAAAGGAAATCATTAAGCCACTGTAGGGAGTGGAAACCTCAGGTCGCCTAGGCCTAGGCGACCTGTCTGACTTTTACTCAGTAGATCTAATTTCCTATGGAGATCACGAATTTCTCTGCAGATTGCCTGCTCATGTGAAGGCACCTCTATTTCTGCATCAGAATCAAAACTATCATTCTGTGATGCTGCCTGCATTGTTTCCATATTAGAATTTACAAAGGCAGGTGAGACTGACAATGACTTGCTAGGAGGTAATTTAAGGGAAGATGTGGTTAGTTCCTCCCTAGCCTGAGATACAAGGGGTGGGAGAGAGAGGAGGAAGTTGAGCTGGAAGAAATTATGTCCCCTCCTGGTATTCTGGTCATCCTTTCCCTTAAATTCATACTGATCACTTCCATTTTCAATATATCTGATTTGCATTCATTTTTCTTTATTTCCAAGAGCATCTCTTTCTTCAAGCTGCTGTGGCTCCTTGGCAATATTGTCATTCTCAAGAAGTATTCAACCACTGTGGTGTAAAGTGGTATCTCATTGTTGTTTTGATTTGCATCTCTCTGATGATTAGTGATGATGAGCATTTTTTCATATGTTTTTTGGCCATTCGAATTTCTTCCCTTGCTGAAGTTTCTGTTCATTTCTTTCTCCCCATTTTTTGATGGGGTTGTTTGTTTTCTTCTTGTAAAGTTCTACCAGTGCCTGATATATCCTGGATATTAACCCCTTATCAATATCCAAGGTCAAGTGAAGCATATATCGGGAGGTCTTGTCAAAGGTGGAAATTATCACAAACGTGTGGGAGTCAGAGTTTAGGTAAGACAGAAAATGGAACAGGGTGCTAATAATAGTCGAGGGTACTAATGCCAACCTAGAACTGAGCATTAAATAGAGGCAAAAGGATTCACATGACAACCTTTTAATGTATGTTCTGTAATCCATAGTCTGGAAGGGAAGTAAAAGAGAAACAGAGAAAGGCAAAGAAATAAAGAACCTGCCATGGAGCAGGGCTGGGGAAGGGGGAAGGGAACCGGGACGTTGGTGGTGGGAGATGGGCACTGGTGGAGGGACGGGTGCTGAAACACTGTATGACCAAAACCCAAACATGAACTTTTTAATTGTATATCTTTTTATTTGTATGGAGATGGGCACTGGTGGAGGGACGGGTACTGAAACACTGTATGACCAAAACCCAAACATGAACTTTTTTAATTGTAAAAAAAAAAAAAAAAAAAGAGAGAAGTATTCAACCACACTTTACTCCCATATTGCATTCAATGGGCTTTTTGTAACAAAAAAAATTTCATGAGTTTTTTCATGTGTTTAATTCTGTCCAGGACAAATCACTATATCCTGGATTATGTCAAATACTGTACACACTACCTAATTAACTGCCATTCCAAACTCCTCATATCACCTCTCCTCTATCAGTTCCCCAGTTCTGTATACTCTGCTACAGGTACACTAAGCAGTTTTATTTCTTGGAAGGAACTACACTTCCTTGCGAATACTGGAAGGGTCCACTCCTATCCTTTCACCAAAAACATATAGGATAGTATCTAAATCTGGTTTCTATCGCCTTTATGTAAGAAAGTGAGGATACCCACAGAGACAAACAGTGAAGAAAGGTGAAAATGAAAACACAGTTGGAGAAAGTATACAAGCTGAGGAAGTTCAGGAGCAGAGAGAAACAGCAAGAACAAAGAACTGGAAGCAACAAAGGATATCTTCCAGAGACTTTGGATAACCCATGACCCACTGTTTCTGAAGTACTAATACCTAGAATTTTTTGTATTTTAATCTGCCCAGTTGTGATTCTTTGTTACAGTAATCCTAGAAAACTCATCCATTTCCCATTTCAAAATTTTTGCAATTTTCACTAGATTATAAATTCTGTCCAAAGTAAGGGCAATTTTATTGTTTACAGTTTTATGTTCACTGTCAAGTATGGCAACTGTCACATAGTAGTCAGTAATTAATAAACATATGCATGGAATAAAACAAGTATTTCATAAATCTCCATTAAAAGTGAGCAATATTTTTGCATAACCTGCATTAATTTACTGTCAAATCACTATTAATGTGAGATTATATCATTAAACTTTAGTGGGTTTTGAATGGCAATTCTGAAGAAGAGTTATAGCAAACATTCCTTGTTTTAACTCTACCAAGTCCACTCTCTATTATGGTCACCTTGCCATGTGATGCAGTTGAGAGAATTGCTCAGCAAAAGTTTGAGTTCTGAGTGGAGGCAAATCATGCCAAGCCAGTAGCACCTGACTTGAGAGGAAAAGCTCTAAAGCGCAGTACTGGTCTAGACTCAGCTCCATGGCAGAAACCTTTCATCCTTCCTGATTTCTAGATCCCTGGAAACAGCTGTAGTTTTTTTCTCTCTGATACTACAAACTAATCCACACCCTTTCTTTAAACAAAATGTGTTTGCTTGTTTAAAAGAACCACAACAGTTTCTAAGTTATTTGTTATCGACAAACAGTAATGGATAGACCTTTGAAATGCTAAGCTTACCTCATAATAGATTGTTTGGATGAGTGTTGTTTTCCAGTGCTTAACAGAACAAAAAGTTTTGAGGTGAGATCATCAGACCACCTAATGGATAAATTATACATTTTGAAATCCATGGCTTCTGAATTTCCTTCTCTAAAATAGTCACTTTCACTTCATTTCCTTTACATGATATTATAAATCTTATTCTGTCTCACTTACAAACAGTGCCAATTGACAATTTTTAACTTTGGGATGGACAGAAAGAAGTCAATGATAGTGGAAAGACAGAATGCATTTATTAAAAGCCATACTTTGAACTTTGATGACTTTCCATAAGAGCTAGATGAAGCCAGATGTCCTTGTGATGTGGAAAGGCAGAAGGTCCCAGTCCATATAAGTAAAGAGACTGTGGCCTTCTTTTCACAGTCAGTATAGGTATGCAACAAATTACAAGAAATAGTTACCAACTGTTAGGAAGTATGCTTGATATAGATGAGTTTATCCAAATGTATCAGTGCTCTGAACACATGCAATGCGGGCAAGGCTAAGCCAGAATGTTCAGCAGGTTAGGTACACTAAACTAAATTTGATGTGAGAATTTCAATTTATCAGGAATTTAATGGGAAACAATCATATTGTAAATTCAGAGATCTTTATGAATAGGTTCTTTTCAACATTTTTCTTTCATTTTTTATTTTATTTTTTTTTTTTTTGCTTTTTTGGGTCACACCCGGCAATGCTCAGGGGTTTCTCCTGGCTCTGCACTCAGGAACCACTCCTGGCGGTGCTCGGGGGACCATATGGGATGCCGGGATGGAACCTGGGCGGGCAGCGGCTGGCTGCGCAGCTAGGCAAACACCCTACCCGTTGGACTATCGCTCTGGCCCCAACATTTTTATTTCTACTAAAATCATCTCAACATAAATTGTGCCTCATAGCAAACTAAATCATTTTATAGTGTGTCCACCAAAATGATATTTCCATGAGCATGAATAATTGCTAACATTCAAAGGTCCATAATTCACCACCTGAATGTAGACAGTAAACATATTTGATGAGTCGCTACTCAGCCAGCTTTCATTAAAAGAGCAATCTATTTATAGAGGAACCATTCATAACAATTACACACCATGCCTAAATACAGAACTTTTTTTCCTTTATATGTTTATCACTCAATAAAACTGATGCTAGTATTATAAAGTATAGATGAATTTAAATGTTCCCAAAGCAAATTTTGTTTAGTGAGATTGATAACTTGAATCGCGTTATTCATCTATTTGCTTGAGCAGGCGCCAGTAACATTTCCATTGGACCCTATCATGTGCCAATGTAGCCCAATGGCATCTGGTTGATTCAAAAAATATGAAGAGCCTCAAACCGTTCCTTCAGGGTCTTGAAAAGGAAGTCTGACCATCTTGTAGGTGGGCGGCCAGGTGATCTTTTGACATCCCGTGGGATCCAGTTGGTAACAGCTCTAGTCCAGCGGTCAACTCCAAATTGCATTACATGTCCAGCCTTGGCAAACGAGACAGCGACTGTGATTCTGGAATAGTGACGGAGGTCAGAACTCCGGATTCCTTCTCTCACTTGAGTGAGGCATGATATTCCAAGCATAGGTCTTTCGATTCCTCTCTGGGAGATCCAAATAGCATTCTCATCCTGCTTTCAGGGCCCAGGTCTCTGAGGCATATGTTAATGCAGGGAGAACAGTGGAGTCAAGAGATGTGCCCGGAGCTGGAGGTTCTTTGTCCTTTTTAGCTATTTCTTCGATGCCTTTGAAGGCATTCCATGCTGCTCTCTTCCTCTTGCTCAGTTCAGGTTTTAGGTCATTCATCATGTTGAATTCTTGACCTAGGTACACATAACTGCTGCATTCAGAGATGTTTATTCCATTGAGAGTGAATGGGGCCTCTGGAACTAGTTCATTTTTTCATAAACATAGTTTTCTTTTAGATTCAGCTGTAGACCTAGCTTTCCACATTCTCGGTCGAAGTCAGCCAGCATTTGTGCCGCTTGGCTAATGTTTGGTGTTATTAGAATGATGTCATCAGCAAAGCGGAGGTGGTGTAGTTGCCTACTATCTATCTTCACTCCCATTCCTTCCCATTCTAATTGTCACATGATATTCTCGAGGGTGGCGAGATTAGTCAGTCGAGGGTAATGAGATTAGTCAGGATGTATTGAATGTGCATTTCTAGTGTAAAGCCAACAGCGAATGGGAAAATATGGCCTACATAAATTTCTTCCACAACTCAAAGGTTATTTTCTTAAATATATACGCAATGATAACACACACACACACACACATTCCCTAACTAGGGTTTGCATTCACTTTACTGAGATCTCTCCACAAACTCCTCTAAGAAGAGTGCCTTTTAGTTCTTCTTCCACTAGACAAAGAATTTATACTTTGATTTTCTTTTCTATACTTTCCTAACTCTGAATCAAATTTTCTCAACTTTTTACTCTGCTCCTCACTCTCTGAAACAGTTGCATCATTTCCGTACATTTTCTGGTGCACACCAATGTCCACAAGAATCATTTAATTCCCTAAAAGCTTAAAAATCAGAATATAGTTAAACTGGACTGTAAACTTCATTTATGTTCTCAAACTAAATTCTGACTCACTCTCCTCATGCTCTACTTCTACACTTTTACAGTTAACTTGCATTCTCCCATTCTCCTTTTATCTTATACTTAAAGCCAGTCTTGTTGCAGATTTTACACTTTTCTTACTTTTTTTCTTTCTTTTTTCTTTCAGGCTCTTCCATTTGAGGCTGGCCTGAAAGTTTAGTCTCTTTCTTGTGAGGCCTCTTCTAATGCGTTGTCTTTGACATTTACAACAGATGACAATCTACTCTTTTGCTGGTCATTATATAAATACTGTAGGTATTTTGCATGTAAAAACAGAAAAAAAATTATTTTGATCACTGGATAAAGAAAATCACAGGCAAAGTAGACAAAATTTAAATTAAAGAGTAAAACATATATCTGAAAAATGTATATGATGTTTAGAGCTATAATAAGAAAACTTTTAAAAGGAACATTAGACTCGAGAACCAGATCATAAGGGATTTCCACTTCTGAGATAAAGAGAACAACATAACATCATTTGGATTTTCAAAAGTCACTTTTCAGGGAAAGATTTTATAAAAATAAAACCCAAAGAGATGACTGGATCATTTATAGGGGTTATTCTGATATTTTTGGAAAGAGATGATACAAGCCTATTAAGTGGCAGAAGAGAAATTGTAAATGGAATAAATGATTTACAATTAAGGAATAAATTGAAAAAGACTGGTTAATAAAAGGCTATGGTTATTAAAATAATTCAACTAGACTATTTTCCAATTTCATTCCTCCAAAAAAAAGTGTTCTAATCATTGAGATAAAAATGCAAAATAAAAAAGTTTAAGATTTTTTTTTAAAGAATGTGGAATAGATCGTAGTCTCTGACTTGCTGTGCTTGATTCATCTACATAGATATTCCAAAGAAAAGATATGCAGAAAACTGAAGAAGTGGTCACCTCTAAAGGGTTTCAGAACATCTCCAATTCCAGGTATTCAAACATTCCTGTGATTCCCTACACTTGAACCTGGGCTGAACTTCATAGACAGAACACTGAAGCATGCTATATTTCTTTTCATGCAAACTAGATATCTTCTTAAAAAGTTATTTTTTAACAATTTTGGATGCCAGAAGTTGTTAGCTAGTCTTTATTTATTTACTTTTGATTTCTGGGTCACCCCACAATATTCAGGAGTTACTCATATTCAGGAGAAATTCAGAAGTGCTCTGGGGACCATATGTAATGCCGGAGACCAAACCAGAGTCAGTTGCATGCAAGGCAAATGTCCTACCTGCTGTGCTATCACTCTTACCCAGTTAGCCAGTCTTTAGTTCCTCCAAAGTGTCTGAGGGATAACTGGCTTCTTGCCTTTTGCAACTTTTAGTGGTGAAAGTGGAACCCTCAATTTTCACTTGCCAGCAGTTCCACTTTTACCTGTGGATCTAACACAGAGTTCATCCCTAAGATCCTGTCTTAACATTCCCAGAATTCTCCAGGTCTATAATATTCTCCCCCAAGTTGAGGCTCATAGGAAGACAGATAATGAACACTGTCTGAGGCAAATGTCCAGAAAAACTCAATCCAGCTACACCACTTTTACTCCCTGCCTTCTCTGTAAGAAAAAGACCCAGCTTTCCTATAAAAACCCCAACCGAATGAATCAGGAATTTCTTATTCTTATACTAAGGTCATCCTGATGTGGAGTTACTTTACCTTCTTCTACTTTCCAATATAATTTTCTACTTTGCAACTTTGAGTGTGAGCATCTTTATTACTTAATCTTGTTATTCTTAAAAATATTGAAGAACCTGGGAATCTTGGACAAAAGAAACCCACTGTCACTATTACAGCATTAGTAGTTTAAGTGATCCTTGATTTGTGGGGACATCACAACTGTCTTTGTCCTCCAGAATATGGCCTCCTTCTTACATTTCATCAAGACACATGTAATTAGGGATAAGTCTCAACCAGTTAATCAAGGGGCAACCGAGCTCCTTCATTCAATTCTGCAGATTTTTTTTTCAGTTTCACCATAGGTTAGGACTTGAATGTGTTTTAGGAGGTCAGCATTCTGTTCCTACAGGTGATGCATCCTACTCCAAAATCTATTTATAAAGGAAAGTGATTGCAATCATGGTTTCTCACTTTTGCATTGCCTGTGCCCTGGGGAAACTAGACCTACAGAAAGAGGGGCTCTCTGTGACTACAAGTGAATACTTCAATCCCAGTTGAGCTTGGAAATGACAAGACCTCCAGCTGACAGCTTAATTACAACATCCTAAAACAGAGAGCCAGAGGCATCAACAAGGTTATGCCCCTAATTCCTACCCCACAGACAGTGAGATAATACATATGCAAGTGCTGTTTTAAGCGGCCAAGTTTTGAAGCAATGTATTGCATAGAAATACAAAACTAACATGATAATTACCAAAAAATGTCTATGCAGGGCCAGCAATACTTCAAACAAGTCCCAAAGGGTTGGGAGTGAGCCCAGTGGGCTGGAATGCATGCTCTACATGTGGGAGTCCCAAGTCTGAACACACCACATGATCCCCCAAACACCCAGTGTAGATTCGGGACCTGAAAACTACAGGTGCGCTTGCTCCCTCTCTCCCCACAAAAAGAAAATGAATCCAGTTATGCTTATTTAAGGGAATTTATAGAAGACCAAGGAAATAGCTCAAGGGTTAGTGGCCCATGCCATGGAACTGAATAAAATCCTTCGCACTGCACGGCCTCTTCAGCACTGTCAGATGATGATCTAGTGGCCCCCAAGCACTGTGAGAACAACCCTAGTGTCCCCAGCAATGCTGGACCTGAGCAGTTCTGCACTATCTAACTCTCCACTGTACCTTCAAGCTTTGCAGGTCGAATACCACAGGGAGGGAACCCTAGGACCTCAGAACACTCCGTAAGATACCCTAAAAAGACATCTATACAGTGTACATATAATAAACATTGTAGTCACCTTGCATGTTACAGACACACATGTAAATTCATAACTATAACAAGAAAAGGGGATATAGCTCTCAGACTCTCTGAAATACTATGGTATCAGGAAATGAAACTATAAGATGATTTTACATTACATAATTTTTATATATTATATAAATAAGTTGC
The DNA here is from genome assembly GCA_021461705.1 of Cryptotis parvus. NCBI lineage: Eukaryota > Metazoa > Chordata > Mammalia > Eulipotyphla > Soricidae > Cryptotis > Cryptotis parvus. The sequence goes on from JAJIBD010024121.1 coordinate 44,262, forward strand.
ATACATAGTAAGTGTATTTTATAACAGAGAAAGTAAATGGTACTAAGGAACATAGCTGCAGAGAAGGAGCTCATCCAGAGTCTATATTTCAAAAAGACTTCCTAAAGTTGAGTGTTGCATCCATTCCATTCCATAAAATTACTACTGGAATGGAATGAATGAAGAATAAAGGGAAGGAGGAAAGAAAGAATCACTTCATTCTTCCCTTCACTTCATTTCTATAATGGCTTGATTGCGTGTGCTTGCACACTTAGTTGTGGTCTCACACACATTCTTTTCTGCTGTTGTTCTCATGCACGCTTGATTGTCGTATGCTTGTTCCCAGCCAGTGGGACTGTTGTCAGGTATGGAGCACAGCACCCCAGATGGAACTTTAGCCTCACACTTGTGCACAGGTGCTCTACCCACTGAGCTGTCCTCAGCCCCACAAAGGAAGCTGTGATTTTTAGGCTGTGCTAAGTCTTGGGCAGTCACATGATAAGATATTTAGGAAGGAGTGTAGAGTCATGAGTAAGTAAAGCAAAGATGGGAGATCTGTCAGACCACCAGAGCAGGCCAGAAATGAGAATGTGTTAAAGGCAGTTACTGCAGAAATAAAGAGGCAAGAGTTTTAAATGTAAGAGTATAGATTTGAGGAGTTGGAGTTATCATACAGTAGTAAGGATCTTGTCTTGCACAACCAACCCATGTTTGATTCCTGACACTCCGTATGACTTCCCAAGTCTCCAGGCATGATCCCTGAGTATAGAGTCAGGTGTTAGCCCTGAACGCTGCTGGCTGTGTCCCCGACCTCCCCAGCCCCAAAAATTCCAGGTGTGTAGTGCAGCTAGGACCCTGCAGCATCAAGGATATCCTGGGCCAACCCGACAGGGACCTCCAGCACTGTATTTGGCAATGCTTGGGTGGGTGGAGGATTTATCACGTGCTGGGGACCAAACCAAGCCAGCTATGCATGCAACGCATCAACCTCTTTACCAGCTTGCCAGCTCCTTACCATCACCTTTTTTTTTTTTGACTGCAGGATATTTCTGAAGACTGACTAGTTGACTCACACACACAGGGCAGAACTGCTACTTGTTATTCCTGTGCCCAGCTGATCACGAGATGCCTGGGAGGGATGGAGGGTTCTAGCCCCGGCACGCCACCCCAGCAGAGCCTCGCAAGAAGCCAGAGGAACTCCCACACCATGAGGGCTGCCATTTTCCACATCCAGATTCCCCTTAGTTCTTAGTACTAGTGTACAAATATGGAAAAATGCAGTAAACGAGGAAGGTAGAATGATCCCTCTGTTCGAAACCACGTTTATTATTTTGTTATGCAAAAAAAAAAACACCATTGTTGTATTTTTCTGATTTTGTTGATGCCATCATGATCCTCCTGTCCTAGATAGAAGATCTTCTTAACATTAGACCACTTTCAGATTCTACCAGTAGCTAGTTTTTATCTACACTGCTCTCACCATTGAACATTTCCATTGGTAAATTCCTAGTAAGTATGGAAATATTTATTACCTCAAGTAACCTTGATCAGACTTAATGTCTTGAAAAAACCTCATCCATTGGTAGCCCAGAATCTACATCTCAACATAATCATTTACTCCAGAGTTTTTTCTTTTGAATATAGTTCCACTCTTAGACTGTTACTTTCTATTAGATTGATTAGTTAGGTACATCTCATCAACTACAATATAAACTCCTCAGTGGTGAGACTATCTTCATTTATTTTTTTTGCAGTCACTAGTTCAGTGACTCACACACTGCAGTGCTTATCAAATGCTAATGGAAGTGACTACATACTCTCTTTTACTTTTAACTTGCCCTTTCTTGCTAAACCTGGCAAGCAAAAAACTTCTAGACTAAGCTTTTTAAATACAATGCAGCTTATCCAATCTCCCCACCTTAAATTGTCCTTCTCAAGTTAAAGAGACACCAAATGCCTAAGAATGACAATTTCCAAAACAAAATACTTTCCCTACTACTCTACTTTATCAACCCTATCTTCTCAATTTACAGAATAAGAGCAGTACTGAACCACTATGTATCTGAATCCTTACACTGGTTTGCTCCGTTCATTCATTTCCATGTTCACCTTCCAAAATCCTAACTACGCTAAAAATGGACTTGAGTGGTCTTCTTTCTCCAATCAAAAAAATATTATTAGTGCAACTGGCCTTTCATTTTACTTTTTTTTTGTCAGTAAAACATCTCATTTAGGCTTAAGGAACTAAAATGTGCTTATCTTACAGTATGTCATTGAAAATTAAAAAGACAGGAATCTATTTCTGATCCTTCCTGTTGCTAACAGCTATCATAACCACCAACACTTAAATCATCTCAGTACTTAGTTACTTTAGTGAGGTTTCAATCAATACCAATTAAAGAAATATGTACTTATTTTTACTTGTCAATGATATATTTATAGGCAGGGTGGAATCATGCATATATAATAATCTCTTTTCTTCTAGGTGTTTATGTAAGAAAATATAGTGATTGTATAAGTAGAGAATGCTACTAATTCTAATCAAGGATATTGTAATTTTGTATTTTTCCAATACATACAAGTCTTTCTTAAAGACATGTTTTTAAATTAGCAATTACCAACAACATTTTAAATAGTTAATGAAAATTGCAACTCATTACCAACTGCTTCAAGTAAAATCAGCACTATGAATAAAGCGCCTTTAAACAGTTTAGCTTATAGTATCTAATAAATTTTAGCAATTCTAGAATTTCATAATGAATGATATATATTCCAGTTTGTCTGTGAGAATATCCTCTGTAGTAAAAAACCAATTTAAAGTATTTTAAACTATATGCATTATATTAACTAATAGTATGTATAATTTACAATTCTTTTTCTCCCGATAGGGTATATTTGCTAGAGAACTAATAACCAAATGCAACAGAGCATTCATAATAGCATTAAAACAGAAAAAACAACAAAGCAAGAAAAATGATAAAGAAAAACTTAATAGGTGAAAAATAAAAATATCTAAATTTTTAGAATAAGACTCATCTGATTTCCCATAATAAAACTACTTTTTAAAATAGTTGGTATAAAATGAAAAACTATTTATCATTGCATGCCTTTCCACAAAATGTTGGAAAACATATAATCGATGACTTAATCCTACCTTAGTTTATCCAAATATACTTGAAAGAGTAAGCAGAGACTTGTTGCTCTTGGATAATTTCAATCATACAGTTGTCATTCCAGTTCTCCTTTGATAACTCTCCTAAATACATAAACAGATTTACATATAATCAAAAATAAAGTGAAAGTTGAACTTAATAAAATTTAATTAAATTATATATTTTTGCTTTATAAGGTTATAATGCTACTGTTAAATTCTAGTTTTGCTTCAAGTAAGTTACCTAAGAATAGGGAAACAATGTAAAGTATGTACTCTTTTCTTAATATGAAAGGTAACAGATGGGAAGATAAATTCCCCAAAGCAAAACTGCAGGACAGTCAATTTGTTAACTCATGGAAATGTTACTTTAGAGTACAGTGATGGGTGGTTAACAATGTCTCCATTTCTTCACTAAATAATCATAGCTAGCCCCAGCTTTCTTCAAGTATTAGCTGATTACTAAATCAACAGCATACCCTGTCCACAATTAAGAGGATTAAATCAAATTTTAGAAAGAACTTTATCTATTTGAACTTCCATTATATCTTATTGCTAGGGAAACATTTAAGTCTCTTACCCTTCTATTCATTTTTAAGCTATAATTAGAAAAGACATAGCAGTTGGGCAAGATTTTTACATTGTTATGCCAACAGAAGAGAGGAAAATGTTTTTCAATTGTGACCGCATACATTATGATTTTCCTTAACTTTACCTTTTAGAACATTGTCTGGTGAAAATCCAAAGAGTAGCAAAAAAAAAAAATCCACTATTTATCCACAGTTTATTAAGTACATGGCTGGCTGCATCAGCAGGTGGCAGATAGGACACAGGTTTGTCTGCACCCAGGGATCTGCCCCATGGGCCCTGGATTGTTGATGATCTAACATAGAAAAGACTGGGCCCTGGGGATGAACTCAGAGCCATGGAAGAGCCTGGCAAGCTACCCATGGTGTATGTGATATGCCAAAAACAGTAACAATAATGGACCTCATTCTCAATGAATGGAGATGTTACTGGTGCCCGCTCGAGCAAATCGATGAACAATGGGAAAACAAGTGACAAGTGACAGTGAATCATCTTTTGCCAAAATAGCAAAAATAAGCAATTATTTTTGAGAAAAACAGGAGAATATACATACTCCCTTTATGATTTTTGTTTAAATAATTTTATTAAAGTCAGACTTATATGTTTAATGTTTTCAAATTACAGTCACAGCACAAAATCTCAAGTATTTTATTTCTATCTTTTTGTTTGCATTCAGAGCATATGATCATGTCACAGTGTCTCCCCGCCCACCTAGCCGACATCTTAGTAAAATATTCTTTGAAAGTTTGTTTGTCTATTTTTCATCCTTTTAAAAAAATTCTCAATCATAATAAAGTTTTAAGATGTAACACTTCAAAGAGAAAGAATTTTATGATAGGTTTTCCAAAGATGAAGCCTAAAGTGTTAATTCAAGTAGATAATTTTATTTTTGAGGTACTGAGAGAAAATGTAGTTGAGAGCTCATCAACATCTAATACAGAGCACATTGATTCTTTTCTAAATTTTATTTTATTTTCCTAAAGCAACATGATTAAAGAAGTCATTGATAGCTAGGTTTTGGAAATAAAATGCTCCATCCAGATCCTACCACCACTGACAATTCCCCTCACCAGTGTTCCCAGGCTCCCCGCCTAGTGTCCCCACCCACAGCATACCACCCTGACAGGCACACTTTAAGTTTATTCACTGAAGTTTGGGACTCATCATTCTGTAGTTTGGACATTTCGCTCTATCATTCTTTAACACCACTGATGTATTTGACCCCAGAGGGGAATAATTTTAAATCTTAAATTGGAATAGGAAAAGAGCATAATTTCAGGTCATTTTCTACAGATATTTTATAATTTTAGGGAAAGAATGTTTATCAATCTACAATACTAATGAATACTAGCCTTCATTAGACTACAATACTAGAATCAAGCTAGACTGCTTTAAAATAACATTTTATAGGCAAATACATACATTATAAACCCTAAATGTATGTATTGCAAGCCATAATGTGTAAGAGAAGGGAGAGAGAGAGAAATATAGAGAGAGAGAGTGAGAGAGAGGGATGCAGGCTGGGGAGGGGGAATCAGGGTACATCAGTGGTTGGAAATGTGCACTGGTGGAGGGATGGATGCTGGAACACTGTATGACTGAAACCCAATCATCGACAGTTTTGTAATTGTATACCACACGGTGGTATAATAAAATAAAAAATAACATTCTAAAATGCTAAAAGTAAATATTTTTCTTATAAAGATTATTCCCCAAATGTCTAGTTCTATCAGATTGACTAAAGTCCAATCTTACTGTGGGAAATGCTTCTCAAACAAGGTACTTTATGCAGTGTCACAGAATAAAGAACACTAAAATACACCATAAAAATGATGAACTTAGACCAACCTCTACATCTTTTCTTTAAGAAAAGAATGACATGTACTTGGAGAAGGATCTATTATTGAATGTCTGATCAGATTAAACTTTTATATAAAAGCAGTTTAAATATTCTTGAAAAAAGTCAGATGTGCTTATGAGCTGCTCACTTGAACATATTTTTTAAATTTCAAAAAGAATCTTGATTTCCATTTCAAATGGTTCTTAAAATTTTAGGATGTACACATTGCATTTATTATCATAGTTTTGCCATATCACAGTCTCATATAATGTGAACCAGTAAATGAAATGAAATGATACCAACCTTTACTCTGCCAAAAGTGTCATTACTCCCTATAGTATTATTTTAATAAAAACATTACTACCATCACAATATGACTAGATGTTTCTATTTGTTGATCGAACAATTGTACTTTTAAACATTCCATACATTAAAACCAAGCCAAGTTCTTTGTACTTGTAATCAAATAAAATACTCACCATGAGTATCGTAATCTTAAAAGATTCTGAAACTCATTTGCTACATATTTATCTTTTTTAACTAGTTTCAAGAATTAGCAACATCTTAAATCCATGTGCAAAATGTTGCAACAGATATCTTCCTGAGATTCATTGCTAACTCCCACAAGCATCACCTGATCACTTAATATCCCATTAGTCATCGATTTGCTTGAGCGGGCGCCAATAACATTTCCATTTGACCCTATCACATGCCAGTCTAGCCCAATGGCATCTGGGTTGCTTCAGGAATACAAAGAGTCTCAAACCATTCCTTCAGGGTCTTGATGAAGAAGTCTGACCATCTTGTAGGTGTGCGGCCATGTGATCTTTTTTTTTAAAACATTTTATTATACCACCGTGAGATATACAATTACAAAGTTGCTCATATTTAGAGGTTTCGCTCACAGTGTTCCAGCACCCCGCCCTCCACCAGTGCCCATTTCCCACTACCAATGCCTCCTATTCCTTCCCCTCCGATACATAGCCTGCCTAAATGGCAGGTTCTTTATCTCTTTTATCTCTCCCTCTCTCTCTTTCCTTCACTTACACATTGTGGGTTGCACTACATTCACTTAGAAGCCATCATGTGCATTTTTTTTGGCATGGATTTAATGCTCAGTTCTAGGTTGGTATTAGCCCTTTCAAAATTTATTCACACATGTTCCCTTCTCTGTCTTACCTAACCTCTGACTCCCAAGCCTTTGCGGTAATTTACACTTTTGGTAAGACCACCTGATATATTTATGTCATACAAATAAATGCAGTCATACAGGATCCATTCGGCAATGGCTCTAGTACAGGGGTTGTCTCCAAATTGCATTACATGTGCAGCATATCTAATTTTCGATGCCTTGGCAAAGGAGACAGCATCCCTGACTCTGGAAAAGCAACAGAGGTCGGAGCTCCGGATTCCTTCATTCACTTGAGTGAGGCGTGATATTCCAAGCATAGCTCTTTCGATTCCTCTTTGGGAGACTCAAATAGCATTCTCATCCTGCTTTTGTAGGGCCCAGGTCTCTGAGGCATATGTTAGTGCAGGAAGAAAGGTGGAGTTGAAGAGAAGTTCCCAGAGCTGGAGGTTTTTTGTCTTTTTTAGCTATTTCTTTGATGCTTTTGAAGGCATTCCATGCTGTTCTCTACCTCTTGCACAGCTCAGATTTTAGGTCGCTCATCAGGTTGACTTCTCGGCCTAGGTACACATAACTGCTGCATTCAGAGATGTTTGTTCCATTGAGAGTGAATGGGGCCTCTGGAACTAGTTCATTCCGCATGAACATAGTTTTGTTGAGATTCAGCTGTAGACCTATCTTTCCACATTCTTGGTTAATGTCAGCCTGCATTTGTGCCACTTGGCTAACGTTTGGTGTTATTAGAATGATGTCATCAGCAAAGCGGAAGTGGTGTAGTCACTGACTATCTATCTTCACTCCCATTCCTTTCCATTCTAATTGTCGCATGATGTTCTAGAGGGTGGCACTGAAGAGTTTTGGTGAAATGGTATCACCCCTGCAGAACCCCTCTTTTACATCGATGATCACTTCTTTGTAGAATGGTGAGATCCTGGTGGTGAATCCGTAATACAGCTCATGAAGGATCTTGATGTATTGGGTTTGAACGCACTGTTTGGCTAGGGCTTCGATGACTGCTTCCAGTCTCCACAGAATCAAAGGCTTTCTTTAAATCAATGAACGTGAGACAGAGTGGCATCTTGAACTCCCTACAAACTTTTATTAGTTTGGTTACCATGTGGATATGGTCAATTGTGCTGAATCCTTTTCAGTAGCCAGCTTGCTTGCATGTTTGTCCTTCATCTAATGTTCTGCCAATCCTGTTCAGGATGACTTGAGTGAACAGCTTGTATATGACAGACAACAGGCAGATGGGGCAATATTTGCCAATGTCATGGATGTCTCCCTTCTTGAACAGTCGAACTGTCCTGCTGGTTTTCCATTGGGAGGGCACCTTGCATTCAGACAGGTAGCGTGTGAAGAGCTGAGCCAATGTATTGATGAGTACAGAAGACATATTCTTCAGATGTTCGGGTCTGACTTTGTCTGGGCCAGGTGCTGTGCCATTCTTTACTGACGAAATGGCATGTCGGATTTCAGAAGGGAGAACACTGGGAATGATATATCCATCCTGTGGAATTTAGTATGTGGGCAGGTGGATGTGGCTATCAAAGAGATCTGAGTAGAAGTCATGGATAATCTTCTCCATTGCCTTTCTGGAAGATGTGATAGATCCATCAGGACATTGGAGGGCAGTCATCTTGGTCTTATAGTTGGCAAAGGCCAGGCGGGTATTGCAAATGCTTTTCTTGGCTTTGCTGCATCTTCTAGTATTTCTGCTCTTCTCTCTTTGAGGTCTTTCTTTATCATTTCTCTGCACTGCTTTGCAGGCTGGGATGTTAGCAATTGGTCACGTGAGGCTCGCGCCTTGCCATGTTGGCGAATGAGCTCAAGAGTTTTTGAAGACAGGTGTCCTTTTTGTGTCTTTTTTTTCTCTCTGGGCATTCTACACTCAATCATGGAGGTGCTAAACCACTTGGGAGGTGCTGAACCAGACTGGTTCAGCACCTCCAACAAGCATATAAAATCTTTTTTTTTCCTTTTTTGGGTCACATCCTGTGATGCTCAAGGTTAATATTCTTGTCTCTGCACTAAGGAATTACTCCTGGTGGTGGTGGGGTCCAGATGGCATACCATGTATGGAACCTGGGTTGGCTGCATGTTCAGCATAGCCCTACCCATTAGACTATCACTACAGCACTATCATGTAAATTCTAACTCTACCAAATCATATCCTGAGTAAGATATTTTCTCTTTCCCTTTGTCTTGTTATTTTAATTAAGTAGGAAGAACAAAACTCATCCCAACTGCCTCAGTACCATTTACACAGAGTTGAGTAAGAATAATTCCAGTTCTTTATAGATGCAGGCTGGGGAGGGGGAATTAGGGCGTATTGGTGGTGGGAAATATGCACTGATGGAGGGATGGATGCTGGAACACTTGTATGACTGAAACCCAATCACGAACAGTTTACTCCATGTGTTTTCTTCTCCCATTTTATATACTCACCATTCAACAGTCAGTCCATGATTTCTCTAACAGGAAATATGCCGTGTCACTTTCTATACAAAGTTCAAAAACCCTGACCTGGTTTTAAGATGCCCTTTCACAAGTTTTCCTCCCAGTGTTTCAAAGGGTACAAACAAACATGGCAAACTGAGATAATTGTCCTAAGTGAGGAACTTTGTTCATTTTCTGGGCAATTTATTATTTTCATTTAGACAGTGGAATGTGTGCACACACACACATGCATGCATTCCAGTGGGGAACACCCACATATCACACATCCGTCATACCTGTAGTCCCATGTTCTGAGAAAATTAAAATTAGAAATTTGGTTCCTTACACAAATATTCATTGATCTCTACAGTATCCCCAATAAGAGAATATTTATTTTACTTGTCACTATGTTAAAGACTATGACAACTGTAAGGTCAAGTATGGAAGAGAAATGAAGAAGGTTCAGGAGAGTTTTCTTAAGCACCAGCCCATGAGACTTCAGTTTCGAAGGTGTACAGTAAAAATTCTCGGAATGTGGTGGAATGAGGGATTCCTTACAAGACACACCAGTAAAGAAACAGGAATAAGAACAAACATGCTACTGCAAAGGATTGGCACATAGTTAGGTAACTATGATTTGAAAATAGGGTGCATATGGAAATCTGTTACATGAGAAATTTTAGAACCAGTATTAAGCAATAACAAAAAAGGCTCCTGAATGCTACACTATGTGATTTCAATTTACCCTCAAGGTCATAGGGATAGGCTAATCCAGGAAAATACTAAAAAGATGTAGTTTAGGATAATAATGCAGTAATTGTGGTTCTGAAGGGCCCATGCGAGAAGAAAGACAAGTAAATTGTTTCTTAGAGATTGGGTACATTGGCAAGAGATAATACATAATAAAAAAAAGATTTAGAATATTCATTTGTGAAATGTAAAACTGGAATCGCCTCTTGAAATTTAACTTACATGAGACAGAGCAAGACCAAAAACTACCCTGATTGAGTGATCCTATTATCATAGGTACAGTCTGGGCCAGGAATGAATGTCACTTAATACTGGTCATATGACTTCTATGCTCACCCCTTCATTTTTGTGTGGTAAAGAACAACAAAACAGTGGATGATACCTGAAAACCACTTCAGAATTAGTAAAAACTGAAATATGCCAGTTTAAAAACAAATTTAGTCTGGTTCTTTACTCTACATTTGACATGACACTATTATCAGAGCTTTGAAGCTGTAACAAGCAGGAAATTGCCCTAATTAGAAAAGAGCAGGAGAACATTATCAAGTCATTCACTCTGCTGAAAACAGTGGAAAACACATGTAATTTCCTGTGAAAAACTTATGGTAATTATATTTCTGGCATATATACATACCATGAAAACTTATGGTAATTATATTTCTGGTATATATATGAATATATATACCAGAAATATATTATAAATGTATATATGTTAAGGCAGACCTCTCATCTCAGATGATAAAAATATGAAGAATAAAATATTCAGTAGTATTCTAATATTAAAATATATAGTATAATACAGTAGTAATTTAATATTAAAATATTCACTACATCAAATATATAAAATACCTAACAAAGTTTAATTTTTGAGACTTTAAATATGAGTACCCCAAATCATAAAATTAGGCAAATATATTTCAATATTTATGCAAATAGAGAATGCTCATGAAATATTGTATTAAACTTTTCTGTAAATGCCTCACATTAGAGACAGTTCAAATGAAGAAAATCAGGAAACTACCGCTGATTCTTTAATGAAAACCTGACCAGAAAAGATCCAAAACTTGGACTACCGAAAATCATTGCTTTAATTTTTCCAATCCTATAGAGCTTAATATCTTTCATGTTATTGTCAATGAACTGTGTAATGTTTCAAGTATCACGCAGCTTAGAGAGGGAGCAGTAGAAAATAAAGCCCTGTTTTATTTGAGTTCATCGCACTATTACCATTATTGGATAAAATTAGTTGAAATCATACCAGCACTTCAGTAATCTCTGTAATACCTCCAGTGCTAAAGTAATCAATATGAAATGTATATAAATGTATCTACTGCTAACCAAATATTCTTATTTTACATATGAGGACATAATCTTTGTGATGCTATCATCACAAATATTTTATATTTTGATTGGCTATGTTTCAAAGACTGCTTTTCAGCAATCGAACATTTTCAGTACTCAGATATTTTAAATCATCTTTATGTTTCTAATTAGAAGACCATTTTAAACTGCCTTCTCTTTTTTTTCCTCAATGGTGTTTCAATGTTAGATTTTCTCTGATTTTAATGCGTTCTTGCTGTCACCTCTAGCTCCCCAAAAAGCAATCAAACTGCAGAATCAACAAAATGCTCTGAGTTTCCTGTACAGACCTAGACCTTTTGCTTCTAGCAGATAATTATATCCAGCTAAAGGTATCCTCTATTGCTAGTTTCAAGACTGACCAATGACACCACGACCTTTGTCATAAATATTCATTCAGGGAGTGAAATATGGACTTTAGAAAAAATCACCTTTCTCTAAACTATTTAGGCAGAAGCAAATCCTACATTTGAATTGCCTAGTAAATTGAAGACACATAAACGTGATGGATATTCTGTCCGAGATCCTGCCTTAAACTGAGTCCATCATAGGAAAAAGAGACAAGAGAAGGATACCTAGTCTTAATTCAGGCAGGGTTGAAATAACATTCTGTTAACTTCAATTATAATAACCAATATATAATTTTTTCTTGCTTAACCAAGCCAAACTAGTTTTCTGTCATGTACAACTAAATAATTGCTCTCAAGTATATGTTAATAATGAGTCAGGAGTGATAGTACAGTGGGTAGGGCATTTTCCTCGTATGTGGCTAGTGTGGGTTCGATTCCTGGCATCCAATATGGTCCTTGGAGCACTACCAGGAGTAATTCCTGAATGCAAAGTCTGACGTACACAATATGCATTGCAAGGTGTGATAAAAAAGCAGAAAAATAGGTAATAAACCTTTTATTGACTTTTATGTGATTTTATATAAACTGAATTACATTTCATAAAAATGAGTCAAGATAGGCAATTAACATACTGAAAAAAATCAAAATTATCTACAATATTGAAAGTGAAGATTTCTGTTGCTAGAAGCTAAAAAAGACAAGGCAGTTCTGATAAATTCTTAATGATTTCAGAATTAGTATAGCATTATATATACATGTATATTTATATTAGTATATATTCACTTGTATCACTTGTATTCTCATTGTACATCTATTAGCTCAAGCTGGCGCCAGTAACATCTCCATTTGTAGGAAATGAGGTCCATTATTGTTACTGTTTTCGGCATATCGAATACACCACAGGTAGCTTGCCAAGTATATAATATATATATATGTACATAATAGTTATATTATTATTTATATTCACCTGATCACTTGACATCCCGTTATTTATCGATTTGCTCGAGCAGGCGCTAGTAATATTTCCATTTGACCCTATCACGTGCCAGTGTAGCCCAATGGTATCTGGTTGCTTCAGGAATACAAAGAGCCTCAAACAGTTCATTCAAGGTCTTGACAAAGAAGTCTGACCATCTTGTGCCCCCCCCATTATTTATATTACTGGTATTATATAATTAATATACTATTAAGAACATATGTATACATATATTAAATATATTTAAGTATATACCCAGAAGAGCCTATTACAGCCAGGCCGCAAGGTTCATCAATACTTGTTGGATTTAGAGGTGACTACAAGAGTATGCCACCTGCACAGCAGAGCCTGGCAAGCCTCCTGTGTCGTATTTGATATGCCAAATACAAGTAACATTTATAGAACTCATTCCCATGACCTGATGTAATGCTTTGAGGTTCTTTATGTTCCTGGAGCAAGCAGATGCCCTTGGGCTCTACTAGCATGAGACAGGACATATGGAGATGTTACTGATGCCCGCTCGATCAAATCGATGACGAATGGGAAGATAGTGATAGAGTGACACAGTGATAATAAATCAAATATTTGACTGCAATGATCATTATGGTGTACAGATGGTGAAAGATCCTGGGAAGGACCTGGTCCTAGCCTAATTTGTTATCTAAGCCTCTTGTGCAGCTATGCACTGTCACAGCTGTGTGACTGGTCTGTGCCTTGTCTGGTTCATTTGATTGCGGAAGCTGCGAGCCCTTAGCCATGTCCACCTACTCCAATTCCAGCCAGTGTGGCTTCCCCCACATGACTGCTTTATCCTAAGAGTTACATTGTTCTCGGTAGGGGACTAGCCGATTCCTCAGAGACTCCATGGGCTCCACATGGGCTGGGCAGCACAGCTGTGCGTCTGGTCTGTCCCTTGTCCAGTTCATCTCTATTGTTACCGTTTTTGGCATATCAAATACACCACGAGTAGCTTGCCAGGCTATGCCATGGCTCTGGGTTCATCCCAGGAGCCCAGTCTTTTCCTATGTCAGACCATCCACCATCCAGGGTCCACATGGCAGAGCCCTGGGGGTGTAGACAAGCCTATCTCCTGTCTTCCACCTGCCAACACAGCCCGGCACCGCAGCCATACCTGCAACACCTCGAGGGGCAGGTGGCCCAAATCAAATATTTAAATATAAAGTTAAATATTTAAATATTTCATTAAATAAAATTAGACAATAATTTAAATAATGAAATATACAATTAAATATATTTAAAAATACATATATTTTAAACATTTTGCTTTTCTTAGAAAAATGCAATTTTCAACAATACAAAGTATTTTGTTAATTACATAGTCACTTCTGAAAACAGTATAAACATGATCAGTTTCAACAACTGCTAATAAAAAAGATTCAGAGTAAATATGAATGACTACAAATTTTATATGAAAAGATACACAATTAAGAAACCCATACAAAATACTATTAAGAACATACAGCACAAGTAGAGTAGAAACTCCTCCTTCACTACTGATAAATTAATTTATCAGTGTTTTACATGAATACAAATAAAGTGCTGCTTAACAACTCAAACGAATTACTCCAACACTTTTTACTAGAGCAAAGTATTTTCTTCATCAAAAGCTATATCAAATAAGTATTTTGAGCTTAACTAATTATTCTTATAAATTTCTCAGAAAATTATCTAATTTGATAGCTAGACTTTTATTGTTTTTCACTTTTAAAATCTTTGTTATCTACAGCGTGGTATCTGAAGGGCCTATCAAAACTTACAATTTGAACTTTCAGGGCTTATAGGAATAGAAGAAAATAAGTCAAACATTGTTTTATAAGAAATTTAAGGGGCCAGAGTGATAGTACAGGAGACAGGGCATGTGCCTTGCATGTGGCCGACCTAGGTTCAATCCCCAGCATCCCATATGGTCCTCTGAGCACTGCCAGGAGTAATTCCTGAGTGCAGTATAGGAGTAACCCCTGAGCATTTCTGAGTGTGACATAAAAAACAAACAAAAAAGAAATAAAATAAATTCAAGGATAAATTAAATATCTGTACCTATAATTTCACAATTCTATTTTGTGAATTAGCACTCAAAATATCTTAAAACATAAAAACTGTTCTCCCCAAATATAAACTATAAACAAAACTCTAGCTTACTGAAACTCATTTTTTTTCTATTCTCTTTATTTTAAAATTCATTTCCTTTCCTCTTATTTAAAATTATTTAAATAATTTAATTATTCAAATAATTTAATTATCTGAATGATTTAATTATTCGAATAATTTAATTATTCAAATAATTTGATTATTTAAATTATTTTATTAAATTATTTAAAATTGTTTTCCTGCCCTCTTAAATATATTGAAATATAATGTAGCACTTCAATATGTACAGCTTCCCTTAAGGATAACTGACCATTTTCTAGAATTTTTATTTTCATTTTGTCCCTTTAAACTATCAGACCCATCTCAAAAACTAATTCAATAAACTATAATAACTGAATAAATAGGCCATGTGTTAATATATATATACATATATATATATATATTTGAGTCATTCCTTCTCTCTACACTTTTTAAACTATATATAAGCTACTTATATATATATATCCTTCAATGAGCTATTATTTATATTTACTATGCTATGAACATCTTTCTCTTCATCCTCTACGCTAACACATTTTTCTTGTATGAAGAAAGTTATTTCTATCTTAACTCCAACAGCTCAAAATATCCTAACTCCTTCAAGTCATTCTTCAATTACTGTGTGAGAAATCAAGAGAGTTTCCTATCTGTGGGCAAAGATTACAATCATCTCATCTGAGACTGTTCTCCCCAAGACACGAAGTCCCAGATCACAACATGCTTTAGGAGAGAAGCAGCAGTTTTTCTTTGTTCAAAGTTTTATCAAAATATATGAGATGAAAATGTCAAAATAATTGGCTAAACCTAATTGCATTTGACAATTAAATATTTTATATGTAAGTTACATTAGAGAAACCTTTAGAGAATTTGTAGCAAGGTGTTATAATAACTAGTGTCCCTTATTTCTGGGACTGTTTTTTAAGGAGTTCTGTATTTAGGGACTTTGAAAAGAATAAAATATTATACAAACATGAGATCATGCAACTAGTGAAAAAGGCTGTGTGAATTATACTAAAAAATAAAAACCTTAACAACCAAATTTCCCCTTTCCAAAAAATATCAGTGCACACTAGCGCTAAACTTTTGCAAAGATCTTTCCTAAGAATTCAACACTGAGCCATAGAAACTAGAACTTGTAATGCCAAGGATGTTTGATTTTTCAACTGTGAGTAAAGAAAGCAAACTACCAAAGAGCAGTGTCCATTTTGCCCTGAAATATCAAAGCAAAATGACTACTACTGGCTTTGTCCGACAACTCTTCAGAAAAAATTCAAGACTAGTTAAAACAGGGGAAAGCTGATCTCAACTCTTTGTTATATATAAAGACATTTAAAATCTACTCAGTACTGCACACCTTTCAGCATGTCTTATTTTAATACAACTAATGAAGATGATATTACTAAAAGCACATTCATTCTGTTTTACTTTTACTGTTTACATTTTAAAAGGTAAAATGAGAGAAACAAAATCAAAACAGTCTCAGAGACTAAGAGGAAAACAATGACCTCAGCTAGTCTCTAATGGATTTCGCTCTCTAAATTAATTCTGAAAATTAGTGTCCTAGTTTGAGATAGTCTGTGATATAAATATGCTTCCTCCTCTTCTCCCATTTATTCATCCACTAACATTTTAGAGTACCTCTCTTCAACACAGCACTAGAGATATGAAAGGAGACTTCTGTGCTAATAGAAGAGTCATACACACAAATACATACACACAAATATTATTAATATTAAAATAGATGTCATCCTAAGAGATTTCACGTCATCTAATTCCTGAATTCATTTCTAAATAGTTATTTATTTAAATCACGTTGGCTGCTGCTGATTCTATACAGTTCTTTTCATTGTTCAAAATGTTTTCACTTTATAATAGCATTTTCATAACTATATCTCATACATAGTTCTCAACTTTCCTTTTATTCACCAAAACGAAAACCAGTACTAAGAGATAAATGATAAACATCACATCCAGGAGCATGACTCAGGAATTCTGATTAGATTTCCTTCTCTCAACCAGAAAGCAACAGTTCTCTCTTAGACTAAAATTATGGGTATAATTTCTTCT
The DNA here is from genome assembly GCA_021461705.1 of Cryptotis parvus. NCBI lineage: Eukaryota > Metazoa > Chordata > Mammalia > Eulipotyphla > Soricidae > Cryptotis > Cryptotis parvus. The sequence goes on from JAJIBD010024121.1 coordinate 61,038, forward strand.
CTGCTACCTCTTTATCTGTGAACTGTGGTATTTATTAAGAATTATTGAAGAAGAAGAACTTTAACAAAAGCATTGTCTTATGAGAAAATCTATTTCAAGCTTGGAAGCACTTATTGGCATATAAAGTGATGATGAAGTTTATTTTTTCTGTTAGGAACTGCCAAGAAAATCTACTACGTAAGAAAATAGACACAATTTGAAGTTTGAAAGTGTTGCAGGACTCCTCTAAGAGCCTCTGCATCTGCTCTGGATTGCCTCCTGCAAATCACTTCATAGATAACAGGGTAGTCTAAATGTGGCAGTTTATCTGACCATGTATTCTGTACTAGCTGGTTTAAATATTCTCTCATGCTACCACAATCATCGTGGGACTAGCTAGATCTTACCAGCATATTTGCCTGGCCACGTTGGATCTCTAAGTAATTAGACCAGAGAGAAATGCTGTTTGCCTCCAAGCAAGCAAGCATGGCTCCCTGATAACTCAAAGGCAACTCAAATACAAAACTACCGTGAAGTAGACGAGACTTGTGAAGGCTTGGAGAAAGATTTAGCTGGCATTAGTATTAGTCTTTGGTACAGAGACATGCCATCTCAGAAACCCCCTTTCTCTACCCTATAAAGGCATTTTCAGGTAGATCTTGGCTCAAAACATTGGCATATAATAGGGCCTAGTTGAGGTGCTGGGAGAAATTACCTGAGGGCATTTGACCCTTCCTGCTTCCCATAATAGTAGGAGGTCTGAGTTGCAGGGGTATAAAACCAGCCTGCTTCCTCTCTCTCTCTCTCTCTCTCTCTCTCTCTCTCTCTCTCTCTCTCTCTCTCTCTCTCTCTCTCTCTCCTCTCTTTTTTGGCTCTCTCTCTTTGTGAGCTCTCACCCTTCTTGGGAGTCTTGTCTTTGTCTCCTTTTTACAGGGCCTTAACAGGTGGTGGCCGCTATCTTGGCCTACACGTGTCTGAGGTTCTAGCTGGGAATCCTAAGCACAGGGTTTTTCCTATTGCTAATTTGTATGCCTGAACCTGTGATAAGTAAAACCTTTTAAAACTGCATCGGATTCCTGAGTTTTCATCCATTACCCGCCAGCTTCGGAGGTAGAAGGGCAACTCGCTTCCCAGCACTGTCGGGGACCAGCCCCCACTATCCCCAACCAACCCGACAAAAAAACACAGCACACCAACCCAAAAACCTAGTGAACCCAACACACACACATAATCCCCTAAGTACTACCAGGTGTGATCCCTGGGCATAGAACCAAGAAAAATTCTAAGCACCTCAAGATATGGCACTTCCCACCCCATATTGTATCATATAGTAATGCTCAAGAGATATTTAGGGAAGCATTGGGGAGAAATAAGGCAAAGAAATGCAAGGAGGAAAGACATTAGATGACTTTTCTTTTTAGTTTGGGAAAGGCATTGGGGCCTTAACCATTCATGTTTAGGGACTATTGAAAGTCTGGTGGCCCAAAATATCCTTTCACTATGACATTTAGATCTACTTTGCCAACACCCAAACAGCACATTTACACCATTTACACATATACAAGTAGGACATTCATTTAAAAAACATAAGCATTAAAGGTAACATCATCTCACATTTTAAAAACTATTAACTCATCTTTCTTGTCATATTACCTATGTATTTTTGAGTACCTGCTGAAGATCTTTTCAGATAATTTATTCAAGATAAGATTAATTTTGTGAGAGAAAAGAGATAAAGAACCTGCCATAGATGCAGGCTAGTGGAGAGGGAGGGAATCGGAGACATTGGTTGGTAGGAAATGGGCACTGGTGGAGGGATGGGTGCTGGAACACTGTATGACTGAAACCCAAACATGAACATCTTTGTAATTGTATATCTCATGGTGGTAAAATAAAATATTAAAAAAAGGATAATACTCTGAGATGCAAACTTTATCACTTTATAGAAGACTAATGCCAGCTTACAAATGTCATCAAGATCTAATAAATTTAGAATCCTACAATAGTTGCTTATGCTTAGGTTCTTGATCCTGTGACCTAGTTCCCAGGCAAGTGATTATTTATAGATGTGTATATTTACTTTTATATTTATTGTGGTGCCAGGGAACAAACTTAGGACTTCATACATGCCAGACATGTGTTCCCTCTTGAACCAAAGCCCCCGCTGTTTATGTACTTTAAAATCTCATTGGAAGATGCAATCACTCATACAGTGAACTGAATAGAAATTTTATTATCCAAAAGATAGTGAAAATTAAGTTTAAGATCCAAAGTATGCCTAAAAATTAAATGAATTATTTTCTTTCTTCTCTTAATTTCTTTTATTTTTTTCAGGGAAAGGGTTCAGGCTAGGGTCTTCCACAAGTCAGGCAAGCAAGCATTCTATTACTTGACTACACTCACAGCACTGAATTATTTCTTGTTCACGCTTGTTTTGTAATATATATATATATACATACATACATACATATGCGTGTATATATATATATATATATATATATATATATATATATATATATATATATATATATATGGAATACGAGATCCCTGGGCTATGTTCTGCAGGAGTTCAACTGCTGCACTTCTTATGCCAAAATAATTTACTACTCTACCACCATGTGTTATTCCTCAAATGCCTGTCATGCATATAAATCCAACCCATAGGGGCTGTTCCTTAGCCTCCTATTGAAGAAAGAGCCTACCTTAAGAGACTCAGCATAGCACCTTCTATGATGAGGAAACTAAACTGTTCTTGCGTTAAGGTTTAAGTGGGAATAATCCTGTTCAAAAGCTTCACCTCAACACAGAAAAAAAAAAGAATTACTGGACGGAGAAACTGCTCAAAATTCTGAACTATGACGTGGGCAAAGTGTCAGATTATTTATCATTGTGTCAGAAAACAAGACAGGTAGAAAAAAGAGATGCTTTACAGGTATTACAAGCAATAAAAATCAGGAACGATAACAACTATGAGTGATGGGAAAGTGTCAGAAGAAAGAAAAACACACTACAGAGGGGATGTTTGCAATCCATTGTCACTCTTTCCAGTGGCAGAGAATTGACTCTGTCACTAGGGGGGCAGAGTGGAAAGCAGCTCAAAAAACGACTACCACTGACTACCACTGCTGCAATGGTAGGCACAGTGAAAGCAATTTTTTACTTTAGATGTCTGGAGCTCAGTCTATTTTCTCCTGATACCCTTTAAGACTGAACACCTGCTTGAAATTCCTGTTTCCTCTGTTCCTATGCTGATCCTTAGTGTGGTAACTGATTTTTTCCCAAACATTCAAAGAATCTGACATCATCTTTTCTTTCTGGTCTATATATAAATATGCGCCTAAGAAATAATCTTAAAACCACAAAAAGAACAAAACTTCATCATACATAATACAGTAAAAACTATTTTTATTCTATCAAATTAATACATTTTCTAAGAATTAGTGGGGCACATTAATTTGCTCTGCATATCAAGTACTGAGAAAAGTGCAGTGTCCAAACAAGGAAATATGTTCTTTATTTGCAGACATCTGTTCTTCTATGGCTCACACAAAACCAAAAATAAATAAACCAACCTGTGCCATGACTTATCTTTCCTCCCAAGACAATAAAGCAAACATAATTTATCCGTGGCATCTATATTTCCCTTTGTGTGCTTAAAACGTTTCATGTCTTTTTAACTCAGTTAAATGTAATCATAGACTACATCAATAAAGCAGAAAAAATACAGTCCTTCTCATTTAATGAATCCCTCAAGATCAATAACGTCCATATATTTTCTACATATTATTCTTAGTTATGCATTTTTTTGTATTATAAAGTATCAGGGACAGAATTTTTACCATATGGAGAAAAAATCATACCCTGGGGCAAATGGATCTATAAGAAAAGGGAAAGAGGGAAAGAGAAGTTAAAAGAGAAAAGGAAGGAAGAGCACAGAGGAGAAAAGGAAACGATCAAAGGACAAAAGGACATAATATGTGAAGGAGAAGAAGGAAAAGTCAAGGACACTCACAGAGCATCTCCAAGTCCTACTCCCAGGAAGTACCCGCCTGTCTTCAAATCGCCAGTCCCAGTTTCAGAGCCAAAGTAGATCAGGGGAGAAAATACTTATGCTTTCCATTCCTCATTTGCTGATATAGGTCACTCTTCTCACAGGCTGAAGGAAACACTGAATCACACAATCTCCTTTCTAGGAGGAGGGTACAGATGCAACATTTCTATCTGTGCAGGCCTTCCTTGCCTCCTGTAGTGCTCTGCATGGAACCCATACTGCCTGGGTCCTTGTCTCTGAATGCCCAACATAATAATGTCCTGTGCTCACTCATTTCCTCCAGAACTGAAACTTCACAACTAAATTGCAGTTAGTTGTTACAAGCCTGTTCTCTAAAAGAACACTTGGGAAAGCCCCAGGTCTTTATGTGTTAAATGTCATTTGATTTCCATGATTGGGCCCTACTTTGATTCAAAAGCTCCCTGCTGTTTCATCCTGAACTCCTGAGGCTAATCATTTGCTCAGAGTGCCTGGAGGTAGTCTAAGATAAACTTGGACACTCTGCTTCCAGCCACACTGGAATGTAACTGCCTGCCCTTCAGCTGAGGTAACCATCTCCCCCCAACTTCCCCCACATGCACCTGCTGTCTGTTCCCTCCAATCAACAACTTTATGGAGACAGACAAGTAAGGTGTAAACAATAAATACAATGTAATGTAACTAATACATTCACTGAAACAATATTTAGTGAATCTAACAAAATCCAAACAGTATTAATACAATTAATAAAAAATATTCTGCTCTCAAGACATGTATATCCTATTAATTAAATCTAAAAGTATATAAAGGTAAAGACATTGTCCATTTGTTGTTACAACAAATAAAACTATGCAAGATCTTCTTTACTAACCTGGAGAAAAAAAAATTCAAAACAGGTACATCAAACTAGTGGAACCAATCATTATCTAGAATATATTACAATCTACAATGTGTAAGAAAGGGAAGCGAGAAGAAGAGAGAAAGAGAGAGAGAAAGTTAGAAAGGAGATAAAGAACCTGCCATGGAGGCAGGCTGGGGAGAGGGGGAGGGAGGTGGGGACATTGGTGATGGGAGATGGGCACGGGTGGAGAGATGGTTGTTGGAACACTGTAGAACCAAAACTCAAACATGAGCATCTTGTAATTATATATTAACTGTGGAATAATAAAATATTTTTAAAAGTTTAATTAGAATATGTGTTCTGGAGATGATAGAGAGAGTCTGGGGGTTAAGTATTTCAAGACCTTAACCTTAATTTGTCTTTCAAGCAAGCAGCATGGTTCAAATGACCAGAATCACATATGATCCTCCTAGTGTCACCAGGAGTCATTTCTGATCAGAACCAGAAATACCCTCTGAGAATAGCAGCGTGCAACTTAACGACCCCTTCCACCAAAGAAGAATGAAAATTCTGACACTGAACCCAGACCACAGGAAGTTGATATTTTAAAATGCTATTTAGGATGTAAAATCTTTGCTTTCCACTGAAACTTCTCTCTACAGACATCCATACCTCTATTAATAAGAAGCAACCTTGGGGTTCAAGGAAGGAGTTTCCTTTCATTCATCAAATAAAAAAAAAATCAACACCAACCTGGAAAATGAACTTGGCTTTCCTAAGTGAATCATGCATTCATTGTAAGTGTGGTGACTGCATTGTAATCAACAATGGTTGCTTTATTTAACTACTGTTATTCTCCTGAACAACACAGAGGAATATCGGCATGTTTTAATTTTTTTTAAATGATGAAGCACAAAAAGCATGCACTCAGCACATTGTAATCAACTGAAATATTAAATATTGCTTTTGAAAAGTTACTATTATGTTTAAGAACATGAATTCAATTTGAAACAGGAGTAGAAAACAGGACTAGCAAAACAATTGCCACTAGTCAGTTTCAGTAGTATCACAAATTACATCAAAGAAGACTATGTTCATGATGGTCATTGCTATTTCTGCTCCAAATTTGCCTGCCTAAGAAAAGGTTGCAAACTCTTTTAGTTAGATCATGTTTCTTCCCTTTAGTCAATACCCTACACTGGTATTACATCTGGAACATTTGACTTTCAAAAGAACACTAGAATATGTTCTATCTTTTCTGTCATGCTGGAAGACAGATATAAGTCTTTACCTTGAATACAGGGCTATCTCTTATCAAAAGGCTACCTCCCAATTATTTTCTTTCCCCTTGGGCAGTAAGAGCTTAGAAATGATCCAAATTGCACTTTCAGTGGTGAACTTAATTATTATGTATGTACTGTACGTGCTTTGTTTAATGATACATATCTAAAACACGTTATCAAACCTTTATAATTCAATAAATTATTTGTGGATGAAATATTAATACTGATCCTGCCATTCAGATATTCACCAATGCTCCCTTAGAATTTTCAGGATTTTGTTCTCTTCCATAACTTAATCATCATTCATAATGTACATTCATTGCTGCAATATATCCTGCTCAATGGACTCAGTTTCCCAAATAAATCAAAATATATTGCAAAGTATATACAAATCCAGTTACACCACATATCTTCTATAGACTAAACTTTCAAACACAAAATATACTGTGACCATTCAATGGAAAAGCTAAAATAAATAAGAGATTGTAATTCTGAATACTGGCAACTGAGAAAGTAACTTCTGTCCAGTTGCAAAGAGATAGCTAATTAAAAATACTTAGGAAGAATAATTATTTTTCAAAATTTATTTCGACAGCACGCAAGACACCCAGAGGGAGCCTGTAAATCATTTGGATATTATAATTTTACTAGGTATGTTTTTATTTATATTAGAACCACCTCCTATTGAGATTATATTTTTTCCCTCCTGTCTTTTTCTCTTTTAATAGATGGAAGTAAGAGAAAATAATGGAAGCTCTCAGATACTTTAAATGTTGCACATTGCTAGACAAGACCAGTGAACTCATTAAAGAGACCAAAGAATGCCTTGCTTCTCAGGCCAATATTACCTACCAGTCTTCTAAATAAGTAAGACAAGTGAGGAAGAAAGGCAGAGAGCACATCCTTGCTAGATGATATTCAGAGGCTGGTGAAATAAACATACCCATTTAATATCTTGGCAAAAGAAGCATACATTTTTTTTTTGTGAAAAGAGCTGAAGTCAACAAAGAATCTATATTTAAGACTTTAGAATATCACTTGATCACTTGACATTCCGTTATTCATCTATTTGCTGGAGCGGCGCCAGTAACATTTCCATTTGACCCTATCACGTGCCAGGGTAGCCCAATGGCATCTGCTTGCTTCAGGAATATGAAGAGCCTCAAATCATTTGTTCAGGGTCTTGACGAAGAAGTCTGACCATCTAGTAGGTGGGCGGCCATGAGATTTTTTGACATCCCGTGGGATCAAGTCAGTAACTGCTCTAGTCCAGCGGTCTCTCCAACTCGCATTACATGTCCAGTCCATCTGATATTCGATGCCTTGGCAAATGAGACAGCGTCCCTGACTCTGGAACAATGATGAAGGTTAGAACTTTGGATTCCTTCTCTCACTTGAGTGAGGCCTGATATTCAAAGCATAGCTCTTTCAATTCCTCTGTGGGAGACCCAAATAGCATTCTCACCCTGCTTAGGGCTCAGGTCTCTGAGGCATATGTTAATGCAGGGAGAACAGTGGAGTCAAAGAGATGTGCCTGGAGCCAGAGGTTCTTTTGTCTTTTTTTGCTATTTCTTTGATGCTATTGAAGGCATTCCATGCTGCTCTCTTTGTCCTGTGCAGCTCAGGTTTTAGGTCCTTCATCATGTTGACTTCTCGACCTAGGTACACATAACTGCTGCATTCAGAGATGTTTGTTCCATTGAGAGTGAATGGGGCTCTGGAGCTAGTTCATTTTTCATGAACATAGTTTTGTTGACATCAACTGTAGACCTATCTTTCCACATTCTCTCTCAAAGTCAGTCAGCATTTGTGCCGCTTGGCTAATGTTAGGTGTTATGAGAACGATGTCATCAGGGAAGCAGATGTGGTGTGGTTCCCAGCCGTCTATCTTCACTCCCATTCCTTCCCATTCTAATTGTAGGATTCTAATATTTGGCACTATTTTGGCAATATGGGAAGAAACAATCATTGATGACATTGATGAAGAATACAACCAACTGCCAAGAGAGAAAGACACAAAAGGACGCCTGTCTTCAAAAACTCTTAGCTGATTCACCAATATGGCAAGGCACGAGCCTCAGGCAACCGAATGCTAACATCCAGGCTTGCAAAGCAGTGCAGAAAAGTGATAAAGAAAGACCTCAAAGAGAGTAGAGCAGTACTGGAAGATGCAGCAAAGCCGTGAAAAGCATTTGCAATGCCCACCTGTCCTTCGCTAACTATAAGACCAAGATGACTGCCCTCCAACATCCTGATGGATCTATCACATCTTCCAGAAAGGCAATGGAGAAGATTATCCATGACTTCTACTCAAATCTTTTTGATAGTCACGTCGACCTGCCACATACCAAATTCCACAGGATGGATATGTCATTCCAAATGTTCTCCCTTCTGAAATCTGACATGCCATTTCATTGTTAAAGAAGGGAATAGCACCAGGCCAAGACAATGAATGTTAGACTGGAACACCTGAAGAATCTGCCTTCAGTACTCATCAATACACTGGCTCGGATCTTCACACGCTACCTGTCTGAATGCAAGGTGCCCTCCCATTGGAAAACCAGCAGGAACATTCTACTGTTCAAGAAGGGGAGATATTCACGACATTGGCAACTATTGCCCCATCTGCCTGTTGTCTTTCATCTACAAGCTGTTCACTCGAGTCATCCCGAACAGGATTGGCAGAACATTAGATGAAGGACAACCATGCAAGCAAGCTGGCTTCCGAAAAGTATTCAGCACAATAGACCATATCCACACTGTAACCAAGCTCAATGAAGTCTGTAGGGAGTTCCAGATGCCGCTCTGTCTCACGTTCATTATTTAAAGAAAGCCTTTGATTCTGTAGAGACTGAAGTGGTCATTGAAGCCCTTGTCAAAAAGGATGTTCAAACCCAGTACATCAAGATCCTTCCTTAGCTGTATTACGGATTCACCACAGGATCTCACCATTCTACAAAGAAGTGATCATTGATGTCAAAAAGACGGGTTAGGCAGGGTGATACCATCTCACCAAAACTCTTCAGCGCCACCCTCGAGAACATCAAGACTTTAGAGGAACAAGAACAAATTATTAGCTGGTTTATGTGTATGTTCTGTAGGTGCTAATGAAAAAATAAACTTCACACCTAATCAGTGTTAGAATACTAAGTCTTCCGCTGTTTTGATCCAAGTACAAAAATGTAGGAGTAAGACGCCATCAATAATACCACCTGCAGAAATAAATGTAAATTATATGTAGAGCAGCATTGTTCTCAAGATGAATGCTGAGAAATGCTACTTCTATAAAATAAAAAAAGGTAGTTCATATACAAAAACAATGCACATGTTCTCTAAGAGGGTTTGTTTCATGATCACAAATGTTTAAAAACATTAGGATAAATAAGTCTAGTGATTACATTATAAATTTTCATGATTTTTAATTTATTATGTATTCTGAGGTAGAGCCTGGCAACCTACCTGCGGTGTATTCAATATGTCAAAACAGTAACAATAGTGGGCCTCATTCTCAATGAATGGAGATGTTACTGGTGCCCGCTTGAGCAAATCGGTGAACAACAGGAAGACAAGTGACAAGTATTCTGACATTCCAAATATTTATAAGCGCATGATTTTACTTATTTCACTGTCAGTGTATAACTGTCTTCCCGTTCATCATCGATTTGCTCAGCGGCACCAGTAACATCTCCATATGACCTGTCTCATGCAAGTAGAGCCCAAGGGCACCTGCTTGCTCCAGGAACATAAAGAGCCTCAAACCATTCCATCAGGTCATGGGAATGAGGTCTGTAATTGTTACTGGTATCTGGCATATCAAATACGACACGGGTAGCTTGCCAGGCTCTGCCGTGCGGGTAGCATACTCTTGTAGTCATCTCAGAATCCAGCATTTATTGATGAACCGCTGTGATAGGATGGTCTGCTGGGTGGAGTTCTGACTGAGGGAAGTCCGGATGTGGATAATGGAGGCCCTCATGGAGTGGGGGTTGTCTGGCTTGTTGTGAGGCTCTGCTGGGGTGGCAGGCCAGGGCTAGAACCTGCCATCCCTCCCAGGCACCGCATCAGTGGCTGGGCACAGTGAGAGCCAGTAGCAGCTCTGCCCCATGTCTGTCTCTTATTTCATTAATACTTTTAAAGCAGTATGTACAGAATTTTGTTCATAAAATTCATAGAATTTATTTTAAGAAATAATATATATTCATATCACTTGTATCACTTGTCTTCCTGTTGATCATCAATTTGCTCGAGGTTGGCACCAGTAACATCTCCATATGTTCTGTCACATGCAAGTGTAGCCCAAGGGCATCTGGTCATGGGAATGGGGTATACAATTGTTACTGGTATTTGGCATATAAAACATGACATAGGTAGCTTGCCAGGCTCTGCTGTGTGGGTGGGATACTCTTGTAGTCACCTATAATCTTGAGCATTTATTGATGAACCGTGCAGCCACAAAGCGGCAGTGCGAAGTTGGGCTGTGATCAGCCTCTTCTGCTGGTGGAGTTCTGATGAGAGGGGAGTCAGGATGTGGAAAACGGCGGCCCTCATGGTGTGAGGGGCCTCTAGCTTCTTGTGAGGCTCAGCTGGGATGGCAGGCCAGGGCTAGAACTTCGCCTTCCCTCCCGGGCACCTTGTGATCAGATGGACACAGGGAGAGCCAGTAGCAGCTCTGCCCCATGTATGTGTGTCTCACATATATTCATATAAAATAAGAATACTTTATATTAAAATATATTTAATATATTATATTGTAAAATATATATTATATTGCATATGTAACATATATTTTAGAATCATATATTATAATATGTATCTTTTGTATTTTATAATATAGATATACATATGGTGACAATAAAATGTATTTTATCATGTATTCATATAAATTATATATTTTATAACTACTTGTGATTTATATAAATATACATTTATACATTACATTATACTTTTTACATTTAAATATAAATATTAATATTTAAATATATATTCTATATTTTATTTCATATAAAATATGAAAATAAAAATAAAATTTGTTCACCTTTTGATCCTTTGTGATTAAGAATTTACTAACAGAGATAAAATCAATGATTACAAATAAACACTTGGTTTAAATCATGATTAAATATTAAAGATTACTGACATTAAAAATCATTTCTAGATCATAACAAAGGCTGACTTCTACATGTAATAATTAGCCTTTGCCATTATTATAGATGTAACTGCCATTGTTCTATAAAACAATGTAAAGACATTTATCTATTTATATTTTAAGTTTGTGGACTATATATTGCAGTATGAAATATTGGACCCACTAGTCCAGTATTTATCTAGTCTTACTGTGAAATTTACAAAATAAAATCATTTTGTTAATCTGAGAAAAAAAATTAACTCTGATGTTTATGTTATCATAATAGAGATATTATCACTATATCACTTGTCTTCTCATTGTTCATCGCTTTGCTTGAGCGGGCACCAGTAATGTCTCCATTCTTTGGGAATGAGATCCATTATTGTTACTGTTTTTGGCATATCAAATACATCACGGGTAGCTTGCCAGGCTCTGCCATGGTTCAGGGGGCCCAGTCGTTTTCTATGTCAGACATCAACCATCCAGGGCCCACAGAGCAGAGCCCTGGGTGTAGAAAAACCTGTTTCCTGTCTGCCACCTGCCAATGCAGCTGGGCACCACAGCCACACCTGCAACACCTCGAGGGCAGGTTAGAGGTGCTATAGCCCTTGATTCTGCTCCTTGATTTAAAGGGCTTCCAATATATGGCAGCTAAATAGTGGATAGATAGTATCAGTGCTTAACACTGAACCACCAACAAACCAGCTTTAAGCAACTCAACTCAAAATATATTAAAGCCATAACCGTTGTTTGAGCTACTTGCTTCTCCATTTTTATAATCACGTAATAAATTGAAATACCAAGTTCCACAATAAAATTTCTAGACAGCATTTATGTTTTATTGTCCCAACATAAAGTAAGTATGTCATGGCTTCTATGTCCTAAAAATAGCAGCCAAATGGTTACTTTTTAATTGCTTCCTCCAGCATCTCTGACAAGAGCATTGTCAAGGGTACAGGAGTCAAATACTGAGTACACCCCTAATCTAACAGAAAATCAAAGGCTCACTTCTGACTTTGTTAACACCAATAATTAAATCAATCTCCCTCATAAGACACAAGAGTAAAGTTTCACAGGTGGAAACAGCTTTCACTGCCAACGGGCTTTTCACAATTCAACACACCTACAGTTTAAAGCTGGAAAAGTGATAATAAACTTGGACCACTTATACTCATTTTCAACTAACAAAAATATTTTTTTATTGCCTATAATCCAGTTGAAAGAAACCATGGAATTTTCTACACTGTTTAATCAGTATTCAGTAAAATCAGTGGTCTAAATAGATATAGACTTTGGGGATTGTAATTACAGATCTTTCTGCTTGAAAATTATAGTACTCTAGGTAGAAAACGAAGGATGTTTTGGTCCGATTGAATTCCTTTTTAGTCGTAACACTGTTTATTAGACCATGACTAGAGAATCCTGTATAAATACTGAACTAATGTCTCCAATATTTAGCACTGCTAGGTATAGTCCACAAACTTAAAAAGATTGAATTCTTTTTACTCATGAGTAACACTGTTTATTAGATCATGACTAAAGAATCCTCAAAACACTAAGTAACATCATCAAAGTGAACGAGGGAGGCTCTCAGGAGAGTATGTCAATCAAAGAGAATAAGAGATCAAGCTGCCGTTATTGAGACCAATGGGAAAACAAAATTCTCTGATAGCAAGGAGTTCAGAGCTGCAATTCAAGATGAATCAAATATTGTGAACTGATACTTTTTCATGCAAAAATGGTCATCAAGTATGGAACACAGAACAAATACTGAAACTTCTACAAGTTGCTAGCCTGTAGGCTTTCTACCAATCTATACTCTTCCGTCATGATAAAATTCTTAATTTTACCAGTGCATAAAATAGAGAACAACTCACATCAAACATGTCTACTTTCCTGAGTCATCTAACTATTGTCATGCTAAACTTCCTTCTATAATTGTAAGGAAAAGCCTGTCACCTCTCTTCAGGCAAGTTGAGTGAACTGACATGATTCTCAATTTTTTTTTTTATTATAACCATAACTATTAAGCCACCACTTTCATTCAAGGCAAAATAACACAGCTTTCTCTAGGAGATAAATTTGATCACAACTCAACAAATGGCCTAAATTTTACATACAGTAGTAACATGAAGCAAGTATGACAATAGAAAATTCATTTACTAATATGCCAGAAAGGAAAAGCCTTCAAAGATTTTGTTTATTCACAGATAATTTGAGTTAATGTTCTCTCAGTGTTTTTTTCTTCCCCATGTTACACACTTTAAGCAACATATTTGCACCATTTATTTCTATTTTTATGACATGCATCCTTCGGGAGCCTGATTAATTATTGCTCTCTGTATGCTCAGAGCTGTATCTTTATTTTTGGTATAATGCCTGGCACCCTGGCATGTATGGATCACGATACAGACATAGATCATTTTATTGTGCTTGGCGTTAGTGCGCTTATTAGATACATATTTTAACAGGTTAAAAGTTTATGTCTACCCTGTGTTGGCCATTTATCACCCCCATTTTTCCAACAGCATGTGCACAGTTTATGTCACTGTATTAAATTTTAATAATTCTTCCATTATCTCAAAGATTTTGTTATTTATCTGTTATGGTGACCTAGGATCAGAGACCCTCAATGTTACTCTTGATACAGTTTGAGGTGATAAAAACTGTCTTCTGATTCCTCCCCCAAACAGCCTTTGCCCCATTTCTATCTTCTCTCATATCTCTCTCCTCACACTGGCACCTCATTCCTTCCTGTTTCGTAAGAGACTACAACAGTATTGAGAGCAGGCCAATGAATTCACAATAACTTTTAAATGTCTGTCTGGCTTGAGAGAATTAAGCTTTAGTGGAGAAAGATGTTTAAATCCAAGACAGTTGCAAAACTAATCCTCTTATACCAAAGCTGTGAATACAGAAGGAAAAAATAAATTACTTTTGAGGAGGTGGGCAGACTGGGTCACACCCAGTGGTGCTCAAAGCTTACCTCCTTGCTCTTCAGGGGATCTTGCCTGGCGGTGCTCGTGGAGCTGCTGGGGATCAAACTCCTGTCAGCAGCCTGTAAAGCAAGTGCCTTAACCACTATAGTATCTCTCCATGCCCTGAAAATTTCTTTTTAAGAATTTAAAAGTGCTATGTCAGAGAATACAAGAATGATAATACCAGCATTTTGTCGACATGGAGCTGTGACAGCTGCTTAGGACCTCATCCTCTGGTGCCAGAATGGAAAGCCAAGGATAGGAGACAAAATGACTGAGTTCAGTTGAAACTTAGATGAAAGGAAGGAAGGGCAAGGACATGGGGTGTGGCGGTTTGGGGGTGGGGGCTGCATTTCCATATGTAGGATGTCTGTGAAAGGTGAAACCCTTTCTCTTCTATATTTTCTGAATTAGAGGGTTGTAAGCACTTTGTATTGGGTTTAAGGTAAGCATAAAAGACAAAGGGTTTTGCAAAGAGGAAGGTGTTTGAAAAGATTATTTTCTGTTTTTCCTGGGGACCTATCCTGGGTCCATTCTCTTGGCACCCCTAGAGAGAACTTCTTTCCTAGGCCTGTTATTCTTCCTAGCTCACCCTACTTATCCTCTCCTGCCCCTATATGGTTACAGCTGAGCAAGCTTTAGTGATCTGGATGATCAAACTTGCCAGAACATGACTGACAGGAAACCAAATCCTAACCTAGGCAGTGTGCTAACTTGCTTCAATTTTATTAAGAAGAGAGAAGGCAAGAGTATGCTAATAATCGTAAAAATGGTAATACCAACCTAGAATTGAACAATAAATATAGGCAAAAGATACACATGCTAACCTCTAAATGTATTTATCGCAATCCACAATGCACAAGAGAGGAAAGAGAGGAGAGAAAGAGAAAGAGAAAAGAGGAAAGAGATAAAGAACATGCCATAGATGCAGAATAGGGGAGAGGGAGGAACTGGGGTCATTGGTGGTGGGAATAAATAGGGCACTGGTGGAGGGATGGGTGCTGGAACACTGCATGACCAAAACCCAAACATGAACATCTTTGTAATTCTGTATCTCACAGTGGTACAATTAAATATAAAAAGACTGAGAGATGTGAGGCCGTTGCAGTAAAGTGGAAGCCAGTAAACAATGGTTATGAGGTTTAACGACTCACATTTCCATACGATAAAAATGTTAGCAGAAAGCAGTAGGTCCTGATGCAAAAACTGTAGAATGCTAGCCAAGAGATCCAGCAAAGGTCACTGATATATGGGACACTATGAAACAGATTTTCAATAAGAACTAACCAACCTTCTACTGGGAAGGTTCATAGCTAGCTTGATAGGAGACATCAATGTCCGGCTTCAAACTTTCAATAAATAGGCTGACTCCTGTTAAGGACCAATGCAGCTGATGAACTTGAGACCAATCCTCATATACATTTCCAAAATCCCAGAACCCTTTCCAATAAGTGCTAAATCCACTATTCCTATACTCTACAGAAGCAACAAAACCTGAAAGACAATACATCTTTTTATGATTGTTGATTTAATACTTGAAACCCATGGCTCAGATCTACTGCCTAGAAAAAGATTTCTTACAAAACAATACCACATATTGACCTGGTTACCCAAAAGTTAGTGCTGGATATGGACTAGGAGCCGAAAGTGCTATTTGCATGCCTGTCAACATACATCCACTCTGATCCAGGAGTCGTTTCTACTTTTCAAGTTTTACTATTTAAAAAATATACTTTAAGACGATAGCAGCCACAAGCAGACATTCATCTGATGGATCTGGCAGATAAATTGAAGAGCTTCCAGAAAAGAAATCTCATCATTCAAGATTCCATTAAGAATATTCATGATTCGTGAAAGGTGAAAATATCATCATGAACAGAAGTTTGAAAAAGCCAATTCTTTCCAGATTAGGGCAACATGAAAGAAAGTACAATTACGACTGGAGTCTGACCATGTGACTGAAATGGGGGCGACTCAAGGCAGGAAAGACAAAAAAGGAGGCAGAGTGATAACACAGTGGGCAGGGTGCTTGCCGTGCAGGCTGCCAACCCGACTCAATCCCCTGGTAGCCTATATCATCCCCAGAGTTGCCAGGAATGCTCCTTCAACACAGTCATGATAAAGCACTGAGCATGACTGGGTGTAGCCAAAATATAAAAAGCCCTTCTCCCCCAAAAAGGTCTAAAGCAACTTGTTATGGGTGAGTAAATAAAGTTTTGATATGGAATCTAACAATAATAATGCTGTGAATAATGCTGAAATTTAAAAAAAATTTAAAAAAACTCAGAATATGGCATAAACTTCATTAATAAATGAGAGGCAAGATTAAGAGAGGCCTGACTATAGTGTTTATAGAACTATCACTGTATCACTGCATCACTGTCTTCCCGTTCATTTTCGATTTGCTCAAGCGGGCACCAGTAACATCTCCATATGACCTGTCTCATGCTAGTAGAGCGAAGGACACCTGCTTGCTCCAGGAACATAAAGAGCCTCAAACCATTCCATCAGGTCATGGGAATGAGGTGTATAATTGTTACTGGTATCTAGCATATCAAATACGACACGGGTAGCTTGCCAGGCTCTGCCGTGCAAGTAGCATACTCTTGTAGTCATCTCAAAATCCAGCATTTATTGATGAACCAGAGCCGGGCTGTGATAGGCTGGTCTGCTGGGTGGAGTTCTGACGAGGAGGAAGTCCAGATGTGGAAAATGGAGGTCCTCATGGAGTGGGGTCGTCTGGCTTTGTTGTGAGGCTCTGCTGGGGTAGTGGGCCAGGGCTAGAGCCTTCCATCCCTCCCGGACACCTCATGAGCGGCCGGGCACAGTGGAGAGTCAGTAGCAGCTCTGCCCATGTCTGTCTCCCCCAAAAAAAGGTCAAACACAACTTGTTATGGGTGAGAAAATAAAGTTTTGACATGGAATCTAACAATAATAATGCTGTGAATAATGCTGAAATTAAAAAAAATAAATTTCCATGTCATGTCTATAACCATGTCTAGTTATAGAACTAGAGTGTATATATTTAAAAAGTCACATAACAGCACAGCATACCTCAAAGAAAAATCTGTGAAACAAATTGGTGGCAGTTGTGACAAAAACCCTAGCTGTCTTATTAAAAAATATAATCATGTGCTGTTCCCTGAGAACCCCCAAGAGTGACCCTGAACATTGGAGTGGCCCAATCCCTCCCCCCAAAAATACTCCCACAGCCATCCCAACTACCAGAAGCCCCACCATAATTACAACAGCAGTCATCAACATCAAGACAAGATTTAGTCTACAACAAAAACTTTACTTCTTTTTGATGGCCCTGATCATGGTACATTATCTAACAATAGAAATTTTACCCTAAGGTATGTGCAACATTTTTAAAGTATAATGCTACTGAATCCTCAGAGATTACATCCAATGCACACATAAATTTTATATTAACTGGGAATTATATTAACTCACAAAAAATTGTGAGTCATTTTATTGCAATATTAATCACTCTTAGCTGCAGTGGTCTGGAATCAAATACAGGGTATCCCTAAGGCTCTAAGGTGTGCTTATACCTAACTGTTAAAAGAATAATTTAAAACATAAGGAAATAAAACCAGGGTACTAGCATATAGTTTACAGCATATCATCTGTCATTGTTTTTTATTTTTCCTGTTTTGTAGGGTTGTCTTTTCTTTTGGCTTTTTTGGGATATACCTGGCAATGCTCAGGGTGACTCCTGGCTCTGCACTCAAGAATTACTCCTGGTCCCATATGGGAGAAGACCATATGGGATACTGTACTATGACTCCAGTCCCTCTTCTGCATTCTTGATAATTTCTTATTTGTCAACCAAATCCAATTCAAAACAGCAAATCTGTAAACATCATGATAGATGATTATCTTCCAATACTTCTTTCTAATTACTCTATTATAATTATATTAGCCATCTTTATATATCAAAAGGAACTTCTGGTTCCTTTCAAAATAAAAAAAGAATTCTACAAACAAAAAAGAATACAATTCTATTATCCACTATACAATGAAGATGACTAAGTCCTATTAAAATATGGCAATCATTTCATATCTTCTAACTAG
Organism: Cryptotis parvus; assembly: GCA_021461705.1. Lineage (NCBI taxonomy): Eukaryota > Metazoa > Chordata > Mammalia > Eulipotyphla > Soricidae > Cryptotis > Cryptotis parvus. Next base: position 79,354 of record JAJIBD010024121.1, read on the forward strand.
AATGGAGGCCCACTGTTTCCAAAGCATTGGGTGTTTTAGGTGTTATAAGTTTCTTGTATGTTATAAAATGAACTTCTGAAGGCATTTGAAAGAGGCCTTGTTTGCCAGAGAAATTGACCTGAATAGTGGATGACACTTTCATTCCCAGCATCCCAAGCTGTGTGAGGGGAAAGAGACAAAGACTGAATTTGATAACCAAAATTTAATAAGTTTATTATCATGCCCTTGTAATGAAGCTGCTGTAACATTCCTCAGGGGTATCCAAGAAACTTCTAAGTTAATGAACAGAGATGTGGGACAAATGATGCCTGTGTAAGGAAAAGAGAAACCTGGGTCCTTTATTCACACCTTGCTCTAAGTACTCCTTCCCTTCTTTATAATATGCTCATGATCTAATGATTCAACAGGTTTCCTAACTTCTTTGACCCACCAAGCAGATTAATGGAGTCTGGGTCATGGAAATCTTAAACGCACAGTCAAAGTGTGAGAAGCACAGAGTAATCTGGGCAGTAACCAAAACCTAAAGACTTAGGTGGGAACCTCCATCCTTTAGTTGGTTAGACAGAAACCAGTTAGCGGGTCATTTGACAAGAACCTGGTGCTGGGCTTTGTCTCTGAATTGGAATAGAGTATCAGGAGCCCACCCTTCACCTGAAGAATCACAGCTACCTGCTGCTGTATCAAGGCAATCACCACACTCTGACTGGAAAATGGCTCAGGGTCCTCACTGGCTCCACACAGTTTTCTTCAAAACATTATTATAATTTGTTTAAAGTATTTATTGCCCACCTATTTGAATAGTCATATGTGGACTACAAATATTAATTAAATGATTACTCTATATTTAAAAATATATCCATTATGCTATTTCTATGATAGGAAACAAAAATATTCTTTTTAGCATATTTAATCATTTTGTAAACATTTGTGCATTAAGTCGATGCAGTTTTAGAAGCCATTTTAGAGGAGAATCTTTAAAAAATCTCATCATAGAAAGGAACTAACTTATTTCTCTTACTTGGACTAAAAAGTCAGTCATCTGAATTCCTCAACAGAAACTCTATTCAATTGTCTCTAAGTGTGGAAAAGTTTCTCTTGCCAGGTGACTCAGAAGCAATATAGAAGCATTTAAGAAGTCCCCAGTTGAGTGAATCTGCAAAGATTAGGCTATACAATAGGTAGATTTATATGTATCGCAATGATACTCTCAATATGGCTTGTGATCGCAATATATTAAGAACCGTGACCCAAATTATTTGATTCTTCACTACACAACTAATACAAATCTGTGAGTGCCTAAAGATATACACCTCATTTTAAAATTCTCCTTAAGTCATTAATGGTAAGGTTATTGCTTAAGCAACTGTAGTGTAACCAGCTGAATTACTTCCCAGCGCTTCTAATATCTAAGATGCATCTACTTTAGGGGCAGGCATGGCTCAGCAGCAGGAACTAGCTCTCTAGCAAAGATGGCGCTGTGACTCTGACTCCCACTGCCACCCAGATGTGTATGTGCAGGCCTCAAGGTTGTGTTCTCTGAAAAGCCCAGGACCACAACAGATTATGTGACCTCCAACCAACAGTAGTGAGAGCACCAACAATGTAAAGGCTACAACTAAGTGAGTGTATTGTGTGAGACCTCTGGTGATCACAGTATCAGATAATCTTTGTTTAATTGAGGCACTGTGGTTTACAAAATTATCCATGATTGCATTTCAGGTATAAAATGTCCCTACACCAATTCTTCACCAGTGACCACTTCCTTCCTCCAACCAGTGCATCTATGTCAGGCACCTTATTTCTTTTCCCGTCAGGCACTGTGGTTTTCAGTACTGTTACTGATAGGATTTGTGCATCACACCTTTCAGCACGCCCTCTTCCTTCAGGGTGACCATGTCCCTTCACCAATGTTCCCTTTCCCTTCGTCCAGCCCCCTTCTCCCTAGCAGAGACAAGCTTCCTACTGAAGCCCAACTCTCACGTTCTTCATTTCTATCGCCTATTGGCATTTATTTTTCTATTGTGCTTTTTATATCTTGCACATGAGAGATCACTAGCAACTCATAATTAAAAAAATACACATAATGTCTCTAACTTGTTTAGTTTCAGTCCCCAAAGCTACAAATACAGTGATCTCATAGAATCACCTATGAAATAGAAATTCAACAACTGGCTCTTTGGAGTACTAAAAATGATATATAAATACACCTGCACTCCATCTCACGCTCCTTCCCTAGCCTGACAAAGAGACAGGGCACTCACGTGAATTAAAGATTTTAAAGTAAAATAGTCATAAAGAAAAATTCCTTAAGGAATTCCCTAAAGCACTTATTTCACCTTACTAAAGAACTGTACCATGCTAAGACTTTTTTAACCCTCAGAGTCTAAGAACTTTTTTTATGTGCTGTGAAACAAATGCTCATAGTTAATGAATCAGCTTGAAAGAAGCATACAGAAAACAAAACAAAGGACGCCTTTTGCAAAATCAAGCTTGACATGGTATTTTGATGACAGGAGTTTGCAATAGAGAGCCCAAAAAGGGAGGGAAGCAGGAAGGGTGGAGAGCAACAAAACCATTTTTAATCCATGTAAATAAATTGATATAAATAAGATCATTATTAAAACAAATTTGGCATTTTCTTAGGTATACAGACAGGAAAAGATCCTTTGTACCCTTGAATTCAAAACAGTGTGCTGATTGTACATTTTTCCCTTTGATGAAGTACTTGCCTATTTAATTTCTGTGCATCCACCTTTTCCGTCAGTTTTATTCAATCCTTCGGGTGGGTGGCAGGAGGAAGGGCTGTCTGTCAAGTTTCCTTTATTACAGGCCTAATTTTCTTACTTGATAACTTCCTGATTCTTATGAATACTTTTCAACTTCCACACATTTGTGCTTGAAAGAACTATGACAGTAAGATTTCTTAAGACAAAATAAGGTATTTATTTCGAGCTCTTTGCATGGGCAGAAGATAGATAAAAATTACCACCTTAACCATGTTTAAGCTCATAGGTCAGTAGTGTTACATGCAGTCACAGAACTGAACAACCAATCTCTAGGCGCCTTTCATCTTGCTTTATGCCACTCAACAGTACCTCCCATTACAGCCACCTCCAGTGTCCGACAGTCCTGATTTTTTTAAATAACTTTTACAAAATGGATAAACGGGGCCAGAGGATAGTATAGTGCATAGGGTGCTGGCATTGCAAGTGGTTGAAACCAGGTTCAATCCCCAGAATTCCATATGGTCCTCTGAGCCAACCAGGAGTGATCTCTCGGCCTGGAGCCAGGAGTCAGCCCTTAGCACTGCAGTGTGTGACCCCACATCAAAATAGTTCATTAAATTTTAGAAAGAAGCAAATAAAGGATGAGTAAGTAGGAACTCTGACAAATGGAGTTCCTGAAAGACACTTCATATTTCTTCAAAGTATTCGCTTCTTCATGCTTTTTGCAAGAACGCCTCTGATCTTTGACAGCTTCTCTTCACTATCAACACAAAAACTTGCCATGTTTGTGTGGACAGTGTTGAGGATGAATCACGCCATTTGCCCACACTTTTAAAAACTCACTCTTACTAGGTAGCAACAGCAGCCAGACAGTAGTGTGTGTGCTTTTCAAATGTATTCGTTATTTCTGACCCAAAATATGAGTTAGTGCCAGGTGTGACTATATTTTACAGATGGGAAATTAAAGACAACTATCAGGAACCAAAGAGACCTCACAGGGGTTAAGTGCTAGCCTTGTATGGAAGCTGATCTTAGTTCAATCACAGGAGTACAAGGCTAGAATAACCCCCACAGTACTGCAGGGTATAAAAATAAATTATTCATTTATTCATCCATTTTCTTGGAGGGAGATGCGTACCCAGAAATCTTTGAAACTAGTATTGGTTTCATGCTGGGTGGAGAAAAAGAAACACATACCCACAGCAGTGTTTGGGGGTCAGTTCAGTGCCAGCCATTGAGTCTGGGCATCCTTTGTGCAAAGCAAACCTTCCAGGCCTCTGAACTCCCTAGTTTCTACTTTTTGGCAGGTTCATTATACTGGCACAAAACTTCAATGAGTTATACTAATGCCCTATACTAATGCCTTCAGTATAGGGAATGATGACCATGTTGTGCCAAGGATCAAACCCAGGGTCTCAGGCATGCAAAGTATGCACATGAGCATATGAATTATCTTACTGCCCTCTTTTTTCCCTTTGAGCCACACCTAGAAATTCTCAGGGATTACTTCTGGCTCTGCACTCAGAAATTACTCCTGATGGTGCTCAGGGGACCATATGGGGGTGCTGGGGATCCAACACAGGTCAGTGGCAGCATGTAAGGCAAATGAATGCCCTCCCCACTGTGATATTGCTCAGGTCCCTGATTTCCATTTCTAAGCAGCCAAAAATGATGTGTCTAGAGTTCAACATGATGTTGATTTTATCTTGTGTACTTCTGATGTTTGTATTGTGTCATGAGATGCTTAAGAACTAAGTTCCAGGCAACATCTGGAGATATACATATATATATATCCTGATATAAATATAACCCAGCTATAAAAGGGAGGTAGCCTTACATTTTTGCTTCTGTGACAGGAGAGTAAGAGACAGAGAAGTAAAAAATAAGAGAGTGAGTAGACCACAAAATGTATTCTAGACACATACAGCAATATGATTTTATGTACCTAAGAAAACATATAGTAGCAAGCAATGTATAAAAAGTGAGTCTATGTATCTAAAGTGTCCAGTTAACTAAATTCTGTAAGTTTTATCCTCTGTATTTGTGAGGTTAAAACAATATACTAATAGCTTGTTGTATGAATAAAAGTTTTAGTACAAGTAAATTCTTTATAACAATGTCTCACATAATACTGACTGAAAAGTTTAGCTCTCATTTTTATTTTGTATTTTTAAATAAATTACAATTTTTAGAATTATTTATTCCTATGCCATATCATTTTATAAACATTTCATATGAAGATTCTCATATAAAGCATTTTCCACATAGCAAATTCTCAAAGAATGAAAATTTGATGCATTACTAAAATTTCATTTCATGGATTTTGCTGAGTTAAATGGTTTATAAGTCTTTGATCCCAAAAAGTAACTTGTGTCACATTCCTGTTAAAATCTGGGCAAAAAACGCTAAGAGACTAAGTTTAATTTCATTGGCTTTACTTAAAGTAGAAGCATATCATATTTTGATAGTGAATCAGTACTGTCCTTTCTTGTAAGTTGCAAAATACTTTACCTCTACATGATCGTATTTCTTAAACATTCCATCAATAATCATTTTAGAATTTTGGTGTCACATTAATTATATTTAGTATGGTCTTATTTCAGTGCTTCAATGCAATACTAAAGATTATGATATGGATGCAAATTGAAATTTTACTAAACATGAAATTAAAAGTATTGCACATAGGGTAACCACACACATGGTGTAATTTAGTATCCAAAACTGGAACACACTTAAGAAAAGACAGCTCATTAGATAGGAAACAGAGATAATTGCTACAAACTAAGATTATTCCTGGCTAGCAGAAATGCAATGTTACCTCAAATGAAAGTGAGAATGGAGACATTTTGCAATGGGAGAAACAAGCTGTCTTCTTTTACTAAAAATTTAATTTCTCTTCATGAAGCTTGGAAGAAAATATACATGAAATAAATATATGTTGAATAAATCAAGAAGTGAAGACATGAAATATGTAGGGCAATTTTCATGTGAAATATCCAAAGGAGACTATGATAGGACTGTATCAGTTATACTTTGCTCCTACAATTTTCTTGCCCTGAGTACAAATTGATGCAATTGAATGACAAAAGTGCATAAATATTAAGACTTGGAACACAATCAAGTATGTTTTATTTTCATTTTAATCACCATGATTTAAATTAATGATTTTAATGATTTACACCTCTGTTACAGGACTCCTAAGGGCCTCTGCATCTGCTCTGGATTACCTCCTGCAAATCACTTCATAGATAAGGGGATAGTCTAAATGTGGCAGTTTATCTGACCATGTATGCTGTACTAGCTGGTATAAATATTCTCCCAAGCTACCACAATCATCGTGGGACTAGCTAGATCTTACCAGCATATTAGCCTGGCCACGCTGGACCCCTAAGTAATTAGACCAGAGAGAAATGCTGTTTGCTTCCAAGCAAACAAGCATGGCTCCCTGATATACTCAAAGGCAACTAAAATACAAAACTACAATGAAGTAGAAGAGACTTGTGAAGGCTTGGAGAGATATTTAACTGGCATTAGTATTAGTCTTTGGTACAGAGACATGCCATCTCAGAAACCCCCTTCTCTACCCTATAAAAGGCATTTCCAGGCAGATCTTGGCTCAAAACATTAGCATACTAAAGGGCCTAGAGTCAGGTGCAGGGAGGGATTACCTAAGGGCATTTAACCCTCCCTGCTTTCCATAACAGTGGGAGGAAGGTATGAGTGGCAGGGGTATAAAACTAGCCTGCTTTCTCTCACGCTTCTTTGTGGGCTCTCTCTTTGTGAGCGCTCACCCTTCTTGGAAGTCTTGTCTTCTCCTTTTACAAGGCCTTTACATGTGGTGGCTGCCATCTTGGCCTACACGTGGCTGGGGTTCTAGCCTGGAATCCTAAGCACCGGGCTTTTCCTTTTGCTGATTTGTATGCCTGAACCTGTGATAAGTAAACCCATTTAAAACTGCATCGGATTCCTGAGTTTTCATCCATTCCTCGGCTTCGGAGATAGAAGGGAACTTCGCTTCCCGGCACTGTCGGGGACCCCGTGGTGCACCCCGACACCTCCACCCAAATTTCTACTTAACCACTCCCTTGGCATCCCCCTGTTAAAGTTAGCCCCCCATCCTTGTGCTTGTGTTCCCACCATGGAAAACTCAGTGCTGTAGACTAGTCCTCAAGATCTACTGCTTTGACTACCCGTTATTCCATTACAATGCTTCTTTATATCTCACATATAAGAGAGATCAACCTATATCTGCCCTCTCCTTCTGTTGACTAAACAGGATCCATACAGCTACATCCATATAGTAGTAAATTGTATGATTTCATCTTACAGCTGATTTGCATTCCACTGTGTATATATGCCACAGTTTCTTTATCCAGTCATTTATTCTTGGACATTTTGCTTGTTTCAAGATTTTGATTATTGTGAATAGCGCTGCAATGAACAGGGGAACACAAAAGTCTTTTCTGAATAGCTTTTGGATCCTTGAGGTGGATGTCCAGAAGTGGCATTACTGGGTCACACGGAAGCTCAAACTTAGTTTTTGAGTAGTGACCATACTGTTTTTTGAAAAAGCTGAACCAGTCTACATTCCCAACAACCATGGATAAGAATTTGTTTTCACACATGCATGCCAACTGGTTGTTTTTGTTCTTTATTATATGTGCCAGTCTCACTGGTATGAAGTGACATCTCATTACTGTTTTGATTTTCATCTCTCTGATAAGAATTATCTGATCATTTCCATCCTACTTTTCTCAGTAAGGTGTGGCTAGGTAAAAATTTTAAAAAACTAAAATTATAAAAAAGAACTGACTAGAATAAAAACATACCATACAGATTGGGACAGAATGGTTTTTCTTACTTTTACTTTGTCCTTTCATTCTGTCATAATTAATATTTTACTATATCTTATTGTTGGTCCCTCAGAAGATCTCTATCACACTTTCTTTCTCTTCTTATTAAAAATATCATTTACACTTTCTATCAGTCTCACAACAAAATATATATTATTAGTGTCATTCTTTTTCAAGCTATAGTCCATTCTTGCATTAGTTTCTGAGAGATCAAAATGTTGCAATATTTTTCCTTTACTCTGATCTTACTCAGGTCATTATGAATGTAAAATAACTTGTTTACATGTATCTCCATACTCACAACAGAGGGTATGTTCTGTCATCTTAATGGTCTTCTTATTTAACACAGTACTCCATAATGGTTAATTTTTAATATCCATAAATCTGTGTTTAGTTCCATATTACTGTGGAGGTGTTCCACATTGGCTGAAACTTAATCCACTATTAAATGAACTTTTCAGATAAGGTACTTAGTTTTATTATGTCTGACACATTTCTATAAATAACATACCTTCAATAAATGTTGTGCCAACAACTACTGACTAGGTGAGGACAGTTTGCTTTGCAGGTTTATCCAACTATTGTACTAAAAATGGACTGAAACATATTTCCAGGTGAATATAATGATGCCCTTAGAAAATCTTTTGCATTTGTGGGATATAAAAATATAGCATGATACCAGTATCCAAGGCCAGACAAAACATGGATCAGGAGGTCTTGTCAGTTGGTAGAACCTACTGCAAATGTGTGGGAGTCAGAGGTTAAGAAATACAGAGAAAGGAACAGTGTACTAAGAATTATTGTAAATGATAATACCAGTGTAGAACTTAGCATTGAAAGTAGGCAAAAAGGATATACATGATAACCTCTAACTATAGATAATGCAAGCCACAGTGTATAAAAATAGGAAGAGAGAGAGAGAGAGAGAGAGAGAGAGAGAGAGAGAGAAGTGAAAATTGCCTGCCATAGATGCGGGCTGGGGGAGGAATCATGGGACACTGGTGGAGGAAAATGGGCACGGGTGAAGGGATGGGTGCTGGAACACTGTATAACTGAAACCCAAATATGAACACTTTTGTAACTGTATCTCTCCCGTTATTAAAAAAAATAAAATCTGTTGTAGTAAAATACTAGTAAATCCATTATCATATCATAAAAAATTAAAAATTCAAAATTAGAATCAAAAAGTTATCCAAGTGGGAAACAAACTGAAAGTTTATGACCCTTTCCCCAAAATTCATATGCTAAAACCTTTACCCCCAAATCATGTCATGAGGAAGTAGATATTTAGGCAGTAATTAGGTTTAGATGGAGTGAGATCTGAGGGCGAAACTCCCATAAAACTGCACTTTATTCATCTTTATAAAAATAAGACATTTTTTACCATCTGAAGTCACAGTGAGAAGGTAGCTATATACACAAATAAATAGGTGCCCTCTACACTAGAATATGGTTGCACCTGTATCCTGAGTTTCCTTTTCTCCAAAACTGCAAAAGTAAGTATCTGTTGTTGATGCCAATCAATCCGTATTAGGACTGGAGATGTAGCACAGAGGGTAAGGGTGCTTGTTTGCACAAATTGGTGCAGGTTCTATACCTGACACCACGTATGTTCATCCAAGTCCAATCAGGAGTGATCCCTAAGGACTGAGTCAGGAATAAGCCCTGGGCACCTGTAGTTATGGCCCAAACAACAAAATCTGTGATATGGCAGCTTAAGTAGATAATAAAGAAAAGGATATTACTTTATCCATTCACAGGTGACAAGATCTTAACACCTATTAGCATAAAAATTTAAGTAAAATATACAAAAATTTGTATTTCTGTAAGTTATCAGTGAACAACTTAAAAATGAAACTAAGGAAACAATTCTATTTGCAAAACCATCGTAAAAAAGTAAAATGGAAGAATTTAATCAAAAAAATGTAAATACAAACACTGAAAACTACAAAGCATTAAGTGAATATATTGAAAAAATAATATGGTAATGAAAACATATTGAAAACTGTATGATTAAAATAGCAATATTTCCCAAAATTATTTACATATTTTAATATTAAATCAAATCAAAATTTCAGCTGCCATTTTTGCAGAATGACAAATTTTTTGCTCAACTCTTAACTCAAGGAAGACAAAATTAGACAAAATGAGTTTCAAAATTAAAAAATTAGAACACATTTCTCAAATTCACAATTTTACTACAAAGCTACACTAATTAAGGAAGTGTGGCGCTGACATAAACTAGACATATAGAATAAGGGAAGCAAAGATAGGAGCCCAGAAATAAACCAAAACTCTTAAAGTCGATTGATTTCCTACTAAGGTGCCAAAAAATATATGGGAAAGGAAGAGTCTTTTCAACATATGGTGCTGGAACAAGTAACTATCCACATGCAAAATATAAAATTAAACTCCTACATCATAAAACATTTCAAAATTTTCATTCAGAAGAACAATGTAAAACCAAAGAAAGTAGGAATCAATTTCTCTAACCTTGATCTTGTAATGGCCCCACAGATATACCACCAAAAGCAAAAGCAATATAAGAAAAGCTCAATGTTAATCTGCATCAAAATTCTAAAAATTGTTCTTCAAAGGGCAATATAAAAAACCCTGAAAATGTATTCTACAACAGAATATTTCATATCACAGAAAATATTCGAAAAAATTGATATGGCAAGTACTCAACTTGCCATAAAAAAAAAACTAATTAAAGACAGGGCATAGGATCTCAAGAAATTGAGCTCCAAAGAAGATGTATAGATAACCAAACTTTTTAAAAAATTTTAACACTGTTAACATCAGAAGAATAAAAGTAAAAGTCACAAAGATGCTGCAATGCACTCACAAAGATAACTAAAAGTAATGAGACATTAAGAGCTATTGTCAAAGGGGCTAGAAAGTTAGTACAACACGTAGGGCTCTTGTCTTGCATCAGTCTGGCCGGGGTCAATCCCTGGCACACTATATGGTCCGTTGAACCATAGCAAGAGTGATCCCTAAGCATAGAGCCACTTGAAAACCCTTAGTACTGCTATGGGTGGCCCAAAAAACAAACAAGAAAAACTGGAAAGCACAAGCTGAAGATGGAAACCCATACTTGGCTGGTGTGGTTCTCAAATTGTGAGGCTTCCTTGGACAGGAGTTTGGGACATTCTTAACATATTCAACACTGTATTATCAAACACATGACCTGGTAATTCCACCCTGAGGTATTTATCCAAGATAACTTAAAACACATGTTCACAAAAAGCATGTACACAAATATTCACAGCAGTATTTTTCAAAATTAAAATAAAAACAGATGTTCCTCAACAGAAACATGTGCAAAAGAGATTTTGGCACATTGAAATGATATATTTGTAAGAGTCTTCTTCCTTTGGAATGTGGATGTTTTTGAAAACAACAAAACTTTGAATGCATTCTTGTTAATTTTTAATAAATGTGAACAAGTTTCCTTTGTAAAAGTTAGAATACTTGCTTTTTTGTAGTATAAATTTCATTTACTATTTTAAAATTTGCATTACTAGTTTACTACTGAGCAAATATCTGTTTTAAGTAATTGCAAAATTAATTCATTCTTCAGGAAATATTTCTTTGGATTATATAAATATATATGATTATATATTTATGTATGCTGTGTATATAGATGTGTGTGTATATATATATATAGAGAGAGAGAGAGAGAAAGAGGGAGAAAGTGAGAGACTGAAACAGAAAGCAAAAAGATTCTACCAGAGAATTGGACCAAAGGCATACAAAACTTCTCTCTTTTGCAGCTCTTGTAATGAAAATTATTTTCTATTATTTTTAAAAACACATCTCCTAATTTTCACTTTTATGTGGTCTCATATTTTGTCTGCTTGTTTCAATATAACTATAACACCAATCCAAAACTAAGTTTCAGGGTAAGGAGCGGGTTCTACGTGGTGCTAAGGGAGCTCTGGCCAACCCGACAACGCTGGGCTTACCTCTCTGGAGGACAAAGTGGGAGTCTCAGGATGTGGTGCTTAGGCTCTGCAGAGCCAGAGACCTGACTGCCGTGCTCAGGTGTATACAGGGCCACAGCGAGAGATCCTAGGGGCCTCCATGGCTACAAAGTTGATGTGAGCAGCCTTGCAGTGCTAGAAGCCCAATCAGGTGGAACATGCAAGGCACACACCTTAATATCTGGACTATCTTTCCCGTCCCAAAACTGTGCTTTGATGTTCGTGGCTTTGATCCACACCTGGAGATGTTTGGGAACTACACCTGCTTCAGTGTTTCAGGAGTCATTCCAGAAAATGCTAAGGAGACTATGTTGTTCCAGAATTAAATCTAAGTCTCCTGAACTGAATCTTTTTGTGTTGGAAGACATATGCCCTAATGAACTCTAGGCTCTTGCTTACATTTAGCATATGTTAAAGCTGCCTCCTTCCTTAAAAATCTCCAGAGAAAATCACAATAGGAAAGTGGGCAGGACTGGAAGAGACATTTAATTTTATAACTTTATATGGCAGATTATTCTTATCATGGGTCTTGCTAGCTTCTTGTAATTCTCTTTTTCCCTATGGCCCCCACAGGGGACACACATATGTTTTTCCAAGAAATCACTTGGTACAGTTTGGATCCATCATGATGTAATCAGTCTGCTAGTTCAAAAGAGTCATGTGAGACTGCCCCCAGTCAATTAAACATGACTCACAAATTCCTTAGGCAACGTAGGCAACATTCTGATGGATGTTCTGGGCTCTAGTGAAGGTTTAGAGATTTGCTGGCATTGGTAAGGTAAATATATTTGTGATATGAAATATTTTGCTATCCTGTATACATCATATCCTGAGCTGCTTTTGGTTCAGAGATGCTCGCCCCTCTCCCACAGCACTCTGCTAGGAAGTTTCTTATAGCAGGAGGTAGGAGTTCATATAAATGGATATTTAACCTATAACAGCAATTGTGTAATGTCAGCATAGTTTATTTGAATCATAATGCAATATTCATAACACATAAATAAATTTCATGCTTCAGTGGGAGCTATTTATTGGTAAAAGCAGTGCATGGCTTAACACCCCATAAAAAAAAAAAGTTACATATTTGACCAGATAACTTCTCAGATCTAGGTATGACTTGCTACTATTATTTTAATATCTCAGTAATATTTTTTATCATATGTCTAGATAGTTTTAAATGCTATGAGAGAGCCAGAATAAGCATAATGAGATGTGAATATGTTTTACACACAAGAAGCCCAGGTTCTATCCTGTGCCATCACTTGATCCTAAGCAACACCAACAGCACAGAGCTAGGAACAGCCCATGAGCTGAGCATGAGCAAGTGTGGCCCCAAAACAAATACAAAATAAAAATTAAAAAGCTATTATAGATACACATAACATATAATAATATTCATATATTATTTTACCATTATATATTATTTTAAACATGATATAGTATATATCACTATATTATATGTTTCATTATATAGCTTCATTTATATAAGTATTCACTAATATAAATATTTTGGTGAACAAGCCTCTAATTTGCCAAAAAAAAATTCATCACATTTTCAATGGTTTTATAATAAATCACTTCTATGTTGAATTTTATTTTTATTTGATACCTATTATAGCTACAATACTTCCAGAAGTGTCTGGCTCCATTTAATTACAAGTTCCAAAATTGACTTCAGTCAATAACATGTTTTAATTCTTCAACTAAAACAAACAAAAGAAAAATTACTATGAGAAGTACCAGTCACTGATTAGAGGCTGAAATTACCATGTGCTGATAGATATAAGTATATTTGGTCGACTAGCTTTTGTGAATCTATTAACAATAACCAGATTATGTAATGCATTATATCTGACTTTCAAACAAGTCAGATTTCAATTAACTAAAAAAAGGGGACCATTAGACATGGCTCTTCAGTCCTGAGAAACTAGAGAGCACCCCCAAATTCTAAATTTGCACAAACTTCAAATTATGAAATCAAAACTCTAAAGGCAACCAATTATTAAAACCCAGTGAAACTTTAAGCTACAGCCATCCAGTAATTCCATGACTTTGTTTCCCTTTTTATCCCCCCATAAACTTTCTCCCTCTGGCTCTAAAAAATAGAACACTTCTAAAACCCTTTCTGTTTTACTACATTTCTGTTTAAATAGACCCTTAATATGTTTAATGTGCACAAATTTATTTTTATTAAAACACTTTATTCTAACTGGAGGTTAAAAGCCACAATAAAAGAAGGAAAACTCTTGCATGAAGAGCTGGAGAAGACAGGGTGTCACTTGTAGGGGCTTAGAATTTTTTTGCAGGGTTTTAGCTGTGTCTCAGTCACTTATCAGTCAACAAATAAGTGTGTAAATGGCTGAACCTTTTTTTTATTATATCAGCCACAAAACTCAGGTAAAACAATCTCTGAAACATGAATGGTAGTGAACATTAAACTAGAAATTAAACTTAAATTTCCTAAGGCCAAGGCTGGTGCATAGTAAAATTTCATGGCAGCAATTACTACTACTCTTCTGCACCTGAATTATTTCCTACCTCCCTTTCTTCCTTCCTGTATTAATATTTGAACCTCACCCAGCTGTTTTCATGCTTTTCCTGGTTCTGAGCTCAGGCATCACTCCAGTCAGAGTTTGAAGGACCATATGCGGTGCTAAGGATAGCCTGGATTCATCCAGTCACGTGCAAGGCAAGGACCTTAACACCTGTATTATCTCTCTGGTCCCTGCCACAATTTTCTTAGCCATAATAACACAACACTTCCTCTGACTATGAATCATGTACGTTGTGATTTGAGAGATGATGTCTATTATAGTTCACTACAATCTATAAAGGGTGTGCCTCCACAAATGTAAACAGAAACTAATTCAGTGATTTATCAAATACCAAAGATTACAAAACCTACAGTTAAATCAAACTTTCAAAGCTGGTGGTGTTTTTTATTAGTAGTACTCTGTTATTAGTCCTCCCTTAACTTTAGTATGGAGAGTCTAACATTTCCTAAATGACTATTTTGGTGAGCATATCGAGGCTCTGACTCATTGGGAAGTCCGTTTAACCTGGAGATTCTGTGGTGTCTTTAAGGGTTTTGAGCTTAAGCCAGATACCCCATTATAACACAACTGATCATTACATGGATTTCACTTTACAACAGACTAAGCCACATAATATAAACAAAAATAAGGCTGTTGAAACAATACAAGAACCTGGACCTATAAAATGGGTCTTTCTATATTCAGTACCAATTTAATTTTTTAATTACCCTATTGATTCATAGAAAGGTATACTGTGACATAACTAAATAAGTAGACAAATGGGGGGGAGGGCAGAGCGATAGCCCAGCGGGTAGGGCATTGACCTTGCACGCGGCCGGCCCATGCCGGCCAGGGATCGATCCCCAGCATCCTATATGGTCCCCTGAGCAACGCCAGGAGTAATTCCTGAGTGCAGAGCCAGGAGAAACCCTGAGCATCACAGGGTGTGACCCCCACCAAAAAAAAAAAAAAATAAATAAATAACAGGCTGCCGGCTCGCCGGCCCGGTCGGGGCAGATGGGTTTGGGGGCCACGCCTCTGGGGCCCGAGCGCCGGACTCGCCTCACACTAGCCACCATCTCGCCGCCTGACTGACCCCGACCGACACAGACAAACCAGTTCGCCTGTAGGCGGCTCCCAGAGCGGAATCACTGGAACGCCAGTGAGCAGGGTTAAGCCCTCCCCCTCCCTTGCAGTCTGGTGGACCCGCCAGGACGCCGGACCAGCAGGCTGCAGCGGCTGGGAGACTGGAGCCGGCTCGCGCCGGCCCAGCTATGGCCGGAGGGCGATGGTTTGGGTGTTGGCCCCTCGCCTCTGGGGGTCTCGGAGCAGCCAGATGAAACTACGCCCATCCACACTAGCCCACCATCTTCGCTGTCCGGACGCGGACGACCCACGACCAGATCACAGAGCAAGACCAGTTCGGCCCCGTCCGCGCCCGCCCGCGCTCGTGTCCACTAAAATAATGAAACAGTAATTCTTTTTAATGCACTGTATTCCACTGAGAGCAGGAAAGTTTCGGGAAGGAGATATAAAGCGAAGAAGACCTCAGATCGCCAATATTAGTGCGGGAGGGGGGGGAGGTGGGACATTGTGATGGGGATGGGTTTGGGTGGGGGATGGTGTTGAGACACTGTAGATCCAAAACTCTACATGGCATCTTTCAATTTATGTCTAAATGTGTAAATATTTGGGAAAATAATAAAATTAAATAAAAAAAATAAATAAATAAAATAAATAAGTAGACAAATAAACCACAGTAAACTCTGCTAAAGAATGCACTCAATACAGAAATGTAAACTTATACTAGAGGATAAGTTTCAAGAGTTAAATAAGACTTCATTTTTCACTTCATATAATATAAAACAGAATGGCACAGTCACTAGATTTAAGCAAAATGAGTAGCCTGCTTCTTCACAGAGTGATAGGCACATATTTGTATTTCTTCACTTTCCATTTTCTGTTGAAACTCCAGTGAAGTTTCTTGAGGAGATTTGAAAAAAAAAACAGTAAAGCAAAAAGGATCTTGAAAACCATTTTACAGAGTTCTGCTGTAACAGCAGGGGGCATTTGGCAAACAGTACAAACTGCTTAGAGAGTGGTATGATGCTAATAACTTAGAAACTCATTTTGCATAACTGAATGGAAAAGAGAACTTACATCTGCTTCACTAGAAGTAGCTCTTGAAAGTAATGAAGATGGCAACTTTTCAAAAACATACCCTGTAATCAAAGAGTAAAATTTTGGGCAAAGGCTAATGTATACAGAACCTGAGGCTTTGAGAAAATTAGATAAAAACATTGCTTAGTTTTGACAGAAATTTTAATTCATAAAAAACAAGATCCTAATTTTTAATGATAAATTTCACTTTCAGGAATTATATAAAAAACAAAAAAAATGATATGTATATATATATATATATATATATATATATATATATATTTTTTTTTTACACCAGTATCCTGCCTATATCAAAAGCCAAACTTAGCAACATCAAAACATGACTTTTTTTTTTTTTTTGCTTTTTTGGGTCACACCCAGAGACACTCAGGGGTTACTCCTGTCTCTGCACTCAGGAATTACTCCTGGTGATGCTCAGGGGACCATATGGGATGCTGGGAATTCGAACCCGGGCTGGCAGGAGCCGGCCGTGTGCAAGGCAAGCGCCCTACCCGCCGGGCTATCGCTCCGCCCCTAAAACATGACATCTTAACTATATAACCATCAAACATGGAAATGTGTCCATCTTGGTGACAAGCAAGGGCAGAAGGGAGGGAAAACGAGACCCCTAGAGGGGAGGAACAGTGATGGCTAGATTGGTATTAGAATATCATATCATAAAAGTCAACTCTCAGTAACTTTGTTATCACAGCTGTTTAAATAAAACAATTTTTAAAAAGTTATACTCTAGGAAGAGCGGGCACCAGGATATTACTGGTCCCGCTCCAACTAGATGATCACGGGAAGATCGTGATCGTGTACTGGAAAAATTGCCCATGAAAAAATGTATATAATATTATATATGATGGTCAATAATTTATTATGTTATATAGAAGTTGTTACAATGTAGTAAAATGTCATCTAAATATAGAGTCAGGGGGCTGTCTTGTTTGCCAAGGCATCAAAAATCACATGGGCTGCTGGACATGTAGTGCGATTTGGAGACGATCGCTGGACTAGAGCCGTTACCAACTGGATCCCACAGGATGTCAAAAGATCATGTGGCTGCCCACCTACAGGATGGTCAGACTTCTTCGTCAAGACCCTGAATGAACAGTCTGAGGCTCTTTGTATTCCTGAAGCAATCAGATGCTATTGGGCCTACACTGGCACGTGATAGGGTCAAATGGAAATATTACTAGCGACCGCTAGAGCAAATCGACGGAATAATGGGATGTCAAGTGATCAAGTGATTATAAAGGCCAACGAAACAGCACAAGTTGCAGAGAGCATGCCTAGCACTTGTCATGCCTTGAGTTTGATACCAGGCAATGTATGGTTCCCCTAAACATCTCTAGATGTGCCCACCTGGCATCATTGGGTCTATTAGCACCGGGTGTGCTCTGGTCTCACCAGGGTCAAGTGAGGTGAGAAAAGTCACACAGGAAAGGACCATACAAGAAATGGTAAACACCTATGCAACAGAGTCCTCACAGAAATGGTCTCACAACCTGAACCCAATGCTGCAAGTTCATCTCTCCTTATCTGATTCTTAAATACAAATGCAAAGAATAATTCTACAACCACACAAACATAGGCACACATCTAATTATGAATCAATCCTGCCAACCTGTCCTCCGATGTTGGTTCAAATCTTATATTCAGAGTATACTTTTTCTCTCTTCTTATGGAGGAAAAAACTTGTTTTAGAACAAACACAGAGCAAAGCTCAGGAATCAAACTAGGTATGTGTAAGTAAGGGATCCAGCCAGAGGCAGCATCATGCAAGGCAAGCACTGTAAGCCCTGTACTCTCTTCCTGGCCTATGAGGACTGTTTTTGAGTAGAGACTCTACTGGAACAAAGACTGGAACATTTGTTTCCTAGCAAAAGGCTAATTCCACAAATTAAGCATTTATTTACTTGCCTTATTAAGAATCCCTTCTACAAAGAATACTGAGCCCAGAAAAACATAATAGATTACCAAAATCACTAGTTGGTTAGCTTTTTTTATAGTTTTTCTTTTAATTTATTATAAAACATAAAATCCATATAAATATAAAGAACTATAACAATCAAGTGCTTATAACCCAACAGCATTGTTTATTTATAATATTTACTTTTCTCAAAAAGTACCTAACAAGGTATGACACACATCTTCATTTGTGCATAATTTACAATGTGTATCAGATATTAGGACAATGGTTCACCCATTAACCCTCCACGCCCAGCTCTGCAAGGGTAGTGTGGAAGCCCCAAGCACTGAAACTGCTAGCTACTGTAGCTTTAGTGTTCTCCAAAAACTACAGGATTCAGCCCCAGTGGCCTGCTGTGCTGCTGGTGAGAGAGCAAAACCACATTCAAGGCCCGAGCATTTAGTCAACCAGTCTGGCTGGCCAAGTCTCCACTGGTGTGGTCCTAAAGTCTCCTGGCAAGTATTTGGGAACTCCATCCCTGACAAGCACATCCCCCTCAAACACACACACACACATGTGCACACACACATACACATACACACATGTATACACACAGAGAGACAGAGAAATAATAAGAATGATAATTTTCTACCCAATGTGTTCTATCCCTAAACTCAAAGATAAGGAGTTTCTATCCCTAAATAATGCCAGCAACACAATAAATATACCACAAAATTTACTTCAGTAATTATGAACTAAACACATAAATCCCTGAAAATTCACTGGCAAAGGCAAGACCTAATATGTATTGACCTCATGATTACATCTGCTAAAAAAGATATTTTTAATCAAACACCTCCTTTTCAATTAGTAAGTTGAAGTAGACTGCTTTAAAAAAGTGGTTTAGGATCACAGAAGATAAGAATTTTTAAGAGGAAAACTAGGGTATCTCATTCTTTCCTGTTAAACAAATGAATTATTTTCATTAAGGCAAATAAATGAAATATTTCTAGGAATCAAGCACCGTTTTTACCTACGAAGATACTAAAATACATATTTTCTTTGCTAAATGTCATCATGAAAGCATTGTTTCTATTGACATATCAACAGAAAAACAAGAAATGCATTCATAAAGGTATAAAAATGTTATTTCTACATTGTGAGAGTTAGTAAAATTCCTGAGCTTCACTACAGATAGAGGTAGCCAGGAATGTGAGAAGCTATTTGAGGAAGTAGCTGCATTTCTAACAACCCTTAGGAGATCAGCCTCACACAAGCACAGGGCAGATAGGAGTGGTAATGATTTAGATATCTCTGCACCTTAGTTTTATACAACAATTAGAGGCACTAAAATGTTAGAAAATGCTCTCTATTCAAATGCAGCACAAAGTACTTCATAAATATAAATGCTGGTAACTATTTAATGAAAGATTAACTACTAAACAGGCACCCAAATGTACCTAGGTGTACAGATATGTTTAGGCTTGAGATGGATAAATAAATACTTGTTTAGGTTTAATAACAAGATGGACTCTGGGTGAGAAATTGTCCAGAGCAATGTATTTGTCTTCAGGATGTGTGTGGGAGCCTAAAGATCTAATGACTATTGAGCTCTCTGTACTAGATACTGCTCTTGAACTTAAAGGAAAAGAAATACGGGGTTTCCAGGAGTAAAAATGTAATTAATCTGAATTTCCATGACTGCATATAATAAAGCAACCTTCTACAATACGGACAAGTTTACAAATACTCATTTTGAAAATTAAAAAATAGAGAAAATTGAAATCTGAAAAAAAAAGATGCTCTATTTACATTTCCGGGTCATTTTACCTAGTTGTTAGTCCAAGAATTTAGAGTTGGAATAAATTTCACAGATGTAATGCTTCCTAGGCAGAAGCAGTAAATCTCCCCTGACCTTTGCTTTCAAGTTGGGGGCACTGACACAGCCTTCCTAATTAAGGACAACAGAAATTCACTCTAGTTAATTTATAAAAAGACATTTATAGAGACTCAGAGGAACTGAATCACTGAGGAGAAAAGTAAGGCATGCAGTCAGAGTCAGAAACAGGACTGAATTGAGTGTGGGCTTGGCAGCAGTCATCAACACCCCCTGCCACCAAAGTCCATCTGATAACCAAAGTCTAGATAACTAAATGCTATATTAGAAATTCCACTGCAGCTGTTTGTACATGAAATATATCCGCACCATCATTTTCATACTCGAGCCTAGAATGTCTGTTAATGACTGATTTCTAGTTCATTGACCTTCCTGGGAGTGTCTGACTGGCAGAGCCGAGGTAATATACCCATGTCTTCAGGAAGCAAATGTCTGCCTATTATGTCACTATATTTTCACAACCACTTGTCAAGAACTTCATAAGGAAGCATGAAACATGTCAAAAGTATCACAGAACTAACAACTTCATGGGTTTCCGTAGTGGCTACATGTATGCTGATATCTGAGAAATCGTCTTCTGATATTCTGGACCAAAGAACTCCCCACTTCTGCTCCCCTCTTCCCACTAGTCACATTGGTCCTGACTGTCATGCAGAGTTTGGGGGGTTTCTTCCTCTGGGCTTCCCTTTACCTAGAACACTACAGCCCATCCTCATTCACACTTGGATCCACTTTGCTCTCATCTCAAATTCCTCAGAAAAGACATCTTGCTCTTCCTAGTCATAGATATCCTCACTCTCTTCCCTCCCTTTTTATACCTTGTAATCCTATTTTATTTACTTTGTGGCACTGACCAGTTTATTTTTTTTTAACCACTCTGTTTTCAGTCCCACTGGACATAACTAAGTTCCATGGAACCCTGGAGTCTGGAATTTTTTGGTGATGTATCTCAGCACCTGGAATAATCATTAAGTTCATAAATATCTATTGTATAATAGAGGAATCTCTGATATAGTTTGGTCTATTGCATAAGCTTAGAAATTGAGAGGTCTGGTGATTTTTTGTATCAACATATAGCTAATTAGAGTTTAAAGGGCTTGTTCTTGTTTCCTAACTATGTAATTTCCACAAAGGAAAAGGTGCAAGCTGTTTCCTTCACTTCTACAGTAGAAGTAGGACAGGGAAGAAAGAACACTGATTATGGAAAAAGCGTGAACTCTACAATCAGATATTTATTATTTTTTGAAGTAAAAGAGATTTCATTTGGAGGAAGAATGGAAGGAGGGAGAGAGAGAAACACACTCAAGAGAGAACACAGGCTTCTCCAAAGGTGGACAGAGCCCCAGTAAGCATCCCAGAGTTAGACATAAAAGCTTGAACGTATGCAACTCACAAGGGGAGTTGCGGGTGACATGTGCTCAGTCATGTGGGCTCAAGCAACACATGGGTTCCGGCAGCATATGTGCACTGCAGTCATATATTTCTAGGACAATCTGTGCCCCAACTCTTTAAAGTAAAAGGTAATAAACTTTAAAGGTTAAGTTCAATGACTTAAATGTGAGCATATATGTATGTATATTACATTCATATGCTATTTCCATAACACCTGCCATATACAGGTCCTCTCAAACTAAACAATTCATATAGGCCATTCAATATAATTAATAATTTTTATAAATTTATAATTAGTAACATCCATACTTCAAAGCCTTGAGTCAAAATTAGTGAAAAGTGCTGCAGACATAAAAGGAATAAAAATAATCCCTGTCTTTAAGGTACTGTGTCATATGCAGTGTGGACAAGTGACTGACACAGGGCGCTACACAGAGGAACCGTGGTACCCAAGCTGGGCTGTCATTTAACAAGGGCTTGTTAGAAATGCTTCTGAACGGTATCCTACAGAAGGACTTGGCACTAATAAGGATAGGACCAGCCCAACAGAGAAATTAGAACATGTGGGGGCCCCAGAGAGAACTGAAATGTGGCATCTCAGGAGAGTGAAAAGTGAAGCGAGATCAAGGTAGCAACAGCCTCAGGAAGAAAGAACTTTTTTAACAATAGGTTTTTATTGTCTTGTAATACATATTCCGCACCCATCCCTCCCCCAGGCCCCATTTCCACCACCTGTACCCCCCCCCTCCCCTCCCCCCCACCCCCAGTCCCCCAGTCCTCTCTTTCTCTCTCTATCTCTCTCTCTGTCTCTGCATCCTCTCCCTCTCACCCAGCCCTCATATCCTTGTCTCTTTGTTTCTTGAGTAATCTCCTTACCCCCTTTACACTGTTTTTTCCTATTAGTGCTCTCTATATCTTCCTTTCCTTCTGACTAATCCTCAGCAGACTCCTTCCATCCTCATAATTCTAATTTCCCAGAAAGAACTTTTTAAAAGATACGTTCTCATCATTACTAATCATCAGAGAGATGCAAATCAAAACAACAATGAGCTATCACCTCACACCACAGAGACTGGGCTATATACAAAGGGTAAAAGCATCAAAGTGCTGGCGTGGTTGTGGGGAAAGGGGACTCTCATACACTGTTGGTGGGAATGTCGACTTGTACAACCTTTCTGGAAAACAATATGCACATTCCTCCAAAGACTAGATATTGAGCTCCCTTTTGACCCACCCATACCACTCCTGGGAATATACCCTGGGAAGCCAAAAACACACAGCGGAAACACAATCCGCACTTTTATTTTCATAGCAGCACTATTCACAATAGCCAGAACCTGGAAACAACCAGTATGCCCGAGAACTGAAGACTGGATAAAGAAAGTGTGGTACATCTACACAATGGAATATTATGCAGCTGTTAGGAAAAATGAAGTTATGAAATTTGCCTATAAATGGATGGACATGGAAAGGAACATGTTGAGTGAAATTAGCCAGAAGGAAAGAGAGAGACATAGAATGACTGCATTTATTTGCATGACATAAATATATCAGGTGGTCTTACCAAAACTGGAAATTACCACAAACATGTGGAAGTCAGAGGTTAGGTAAGACAGAGAAGGGAACATGTGTGAATACATGTCAAAAGGGCTGATACCAACATAGAACTGAGCATTATATA